>JAAGKR010001387.1:0-127576 GCA_011419295.1 Clarias macrocephalus
AGAGTGAGCATGGCCTCTCTGGTCATCTTCTCCTCCTTCTGCTGCTTCCTCTCGGCCTCCTTCTCCTCCAGTCGCTTCTGATAATCATCCAGGTCCAGGTCAATTCCCTCGTCAGTCAGCAACTTTAGTTCCTCAGGCTTCAGTCGGCGCACCTGCTTTATTTTCTGCTGAACTCTGTGTTCACAGAGACACATGAGTATTAATGTACAGTAAGCCAAGCTCTGGTCTTTCCATTCCTTGCAGTACTTGTAAAATAAGAACAAATGCCTAGTCGCCTACTGAACATTCAGACATACTCAGAATTATTCACAATTGTGAACAATCCTTCTAACCTGCGGATCTGTTTCTCCTTAAAGGTCACTCTGTTTTTCCTCCAGTACTCCAGCTCGGGGCTGGTCAGTGTGGTGGGCCTTTGGTGGTCCAGGATGGGTGTGTCCTTGCCTTTCTTCCACAGTTCGTAGCGGTCCGGCTGCAAGCAGCGCACAAACACGTCCATGGAGATCTTTACCATGTCCTTCCGACACGTGCACTACCACAGGGGAGGGGAAAAAAAGCAACCAATTAATAATCAAGCAATTTATAATACCTTCTTACAAATCTCAAGTTAGCTTAGACAAAATTCCAGGATGCATGACCAAGAAAACAAAGTATCACTAATTATACAAAAAATGTCTAATGGTTATTGAGAAATAATAGAAATGCTTTACAGTGAGCCTATAATCTTTTGATATTCATTTATTTAAAAAAAAAATATATATATATATATATATATATATATTTATTGCTGGCTAATGTTAGGTTGATAAAATTAAAGAAATTAAATACCATCAATACAAAACTAAAAAAAAAATATTACATAATAAAAGAAGAAGCAGCAATTTACACTGGTGTCAAAATGTATGCAAAGAAAGGAAAAAAGAAAGAAAGAACATCATGTCCGCTCAGGTTTTCTTTATAATTAAAAAATGTAGCAAACTAAACTGGCTGTGTATGTTAATATATAAATACATTTATATTTAAGCGATTTAAACATTACATTTTGACATTTTAAAAATGTCTGTAGGGTGAAACCAGTCTGCTTGTAGGCTACACTGCTAGCAACTGGTTGATAGCAAGCTAGCAAACACCAACCACACAAGAGAGGGACATCCACTCAAGTATTTACAAATATCAAATCTAAACCATGATTGTAATAAAAAGGATGGCTGAAGCAGAGATCAGTGAAGCCAAAGCAGTTGAGTCAGTGGTCAAAATATCCAAAGATGCAAATCTACTGATAAAAATCCAGTAAAATTATGTTCTCTTAATTGCAGGTTTTTCGTGAGAAAACAGAATCCCAGCCATGCTAATAAGCAGCACGGAAGCACAACCTCTCGTGTGCTATTGCTTAAGTATAGAACGGTTTAAAGGTTCAACATACTATAAATATGCTTGTCATGCAAGTTATAGATGACATTCATTCTAAATCAACTTCAAGCAAGAAACAGAACTAGAAGAAGGAAAATCTGAAAACTGCTTCCTGAAGGACTCTTCTTGTGGCAGAATCATGATCTTAAATAGGTCAGGAACCTAGATGTGGTCACAAATTGACAATTTAACCATTTCCCAAGTTATTATCCTATTGTACAATTGGGGGAGAGAGAGAGAGAGAGAGAGAGAGAGAGAGAGAGAGATGGATTCACAATGTATAAATATGCAGGGGAAAATGTAAAAATGTTGTGAGATGTGCTGAAGCATATCAGTAGATCTGCTTTTAAAGATTCAACTGCTTGCTTTTATTGAATGTCTATGGGTGATTTCAGTGCTGATTTAGCTCCATCCACCAGCAACAGCAGTGGGAAAGCTATACTCAGAGCTGCTTTAGGCCATCTTGTGCATTTTCACAAAATAAGCCTGCTTATCTAGAGCAGTTCCTTATCAAGGAAGCATACGGTAGATATTATTAGGACTTTTTGAACTTCCTTACATTCTAAAAGGATTACCTTTGGAAAAGTGTAAGTACCCTGCTTTACAAGGTTATCAACTCAAGGAGGGTTCTCAGGAGCTATCTCTTTTGGTGGGGTAAACGTTTTAGTAGAAATCCAGTCAAAAGAGTAAAAGGGTTGAAAAAACGTTTTAAGGAGGGTCCGGTCCTGACAGGGTCATTGTCACGACAGGGTACCCATTCCCTTCCCTGTTCCTACCACCACCTGACTGGTTTCCATCCAGTTAGGCTTTCACCCTGAAAACACTGGCTTGCTGACAAAGTCCCTTTAATGACAGGGTCTAGTTCATGACAGGGTTCTATTCTGTTAAGCTTCCTAATGGTCCTGCATATTAACTGATGAAGGTTCGCCATTTTTCACTTGGAATTTCCCCAAAGTTCTTTAACAGGAACAGCCTTTCTAGGAGGTGACAATTTTACTTCCTAAAATATATATATTTTTAAATAACCTCACTTTAAAGTCATGTTTAATGGAACATCACCCGAGTCAATTACTGTGTCAAGAGTAATTTGTGAACCACTTTTGTAAAAATAGTCTCTTGTGATTTTAGGTAACCTACACAGTTAGTTGAACCGTTATTTAACACACAGAACACACAGAATTTCACTGTGCAGTAATGTATTTCTTCGCATGTCCCAGCATAGTGGGGGTCAGAGCTCAGGATCAGCCATGATATGGACCAGACAGGGTTAAGGGCCTTGCTCAAAGCCCCACAAAACCTGATGGAGCTGTAGCTTGAACTGCAGACCTTCCGATCAGTAATTTAGTGCCTTAACCCTTTGAGCTACCACTGCCCTACATGACTGAGACTCTAGAAAACACCACTCCAACTTCAGCTCTCCTTACTCTCACTCTTTGTGCAAAGTGTACTAGTGACTTTACCGGTGCTTAAAAAATCCAGGATGTCCATCATTTTGAATAATCGATACAAAAACAGTAGTCTCCATTTTCAGTGATTGATTTAACCACCGTTCCAACATTAGTCTTTGCTGGCAGGTGTTTTCTCTGTGCTAAATCAGAATAAGAGTGTGTGATTACCAAACAGGAAAAAATAAAAATAAAGGAAAGCAAGAGAGCATGAAACAGCACGAAAGGGAAAGAGAGATAAAATAAAACAAAAATTCGCAGAAGTGTCTGTCCTCTATATTACATCTTGTTGTACTTTCTCCCCATTATGAGAACCTTGTGTTAAATTACGGGAAACATTTCCCTGCAAAGCGACAGGCAGCAATACTGAAGTGAACAGCTCTATATACACCCGTGTATGCGTGTGTGTGGCGTGTGTGTGTGTGGGTGTGTGTGTGTGTGTGTGTGTGTGTATGTGTGTGTGTGTGCGCGTGTGCATGCGCTCATCGCGTTAATAACCATAACAACAAGCACTAGCCGCAAAGCAATAACACTACACCTCCTGTGTAGTGCTCACTGGAGTCCTGTATTTTTCTGCTGAGCTGAGGGCATGGAAAGAGGGGGAAATGGTGGTAGGGAGGTTTTTGAAGGAATCAAAAACACCTACGATCATCATGCGAGAACTGCCTCCATTTGAGAGACTGCACGTGTATAAATATTTGGTGGAGATTGCTTTGAGATGAGCAGAGGCATTGTGTTTTCTTTCAAAGATTTTTTAATGATAGTCTGTAGACAAGGCAACTTGCAGTGCTCATTTAGTTTTATGCATAAGGAACAGCAATGGCAAAGCAAGGCTCAGGCTGTTTTAAGCCGTCTGGTAGCATCAGCTTGCTTATCCAGAGCAGCAGGGTTTCATAAAAATGTCCTCAGTAATGCCAATCATTTAGGGATTGTGCATCACTGGGTGGGTGTGTGAATGGCAATTTTTTAATCAACCCAGACATGAGCTAAAAAAGCTCAAAGCTATTTTGATCGAGTAAAACTAATGCCAATTGAAGAATGCATGGCTTTTACGAAATGCAGTATTGCTACAGTGATCGTTCTATGATAAACACACTACATGACGACTGCAGATGAGACCCACACATGACGCAATCTTTCACTTGGAGAGCCCAGACAAAGTCATTCTGATCTCCAAATCTAGCATTCTCATGAAAATAAATGTGACAGGTTGTGTCTGGTTGTTGTTTTTTTTGTAGACGCAAGACACAGACGGCAACGACTATGTGTTCGGCAGCATGCAGCAATTTCTCAACAACTTCAGAGAAGAGGAATCAGTCATCACAAACAGGGTTATTGGGGATAAAATTGTGTATTGTTCATTCAGCATAAGCTATTATGAAGACAGTGGATGTCATGCATTCTTGTACTCGCACAGGGGTTGGCATTATAAACACACTGATGGCTACCTCGATGTCTATGAATCACTATCCTATCCTGGCATGCTGTAGCCTCTAATTGTCCTCAGACATAATTACAGTGGCTTATCGCCCTAAGTCGACACGACCTTCACGTTGTCTCTCTTAACACTGCTTTCTTGTGTACTGAGCGGAAACCATTTATGGGGGATTTTGTTTCCAATCATTTCCTGTATGTGTGGATGTGCATGTGGCCCTGCAGCCTGACTTTAAAAAGGCTCCACTAATGAGCTCCTTCATTAAGCGCACACAGAGGAAAATCCTGCAAAGTGAAATAATGATCGTCATTTCTTCTCCTGCTTACTGTAAAAGCGACAGCTGTGCACTATTGGAGTGTGAGAAATGGAGAGAGAGATAAGGAGAAAAAGAGAGAGAAGGGAAAATATATACATGAATTTGCTGCTTTTCTTTGGGGTACTGCAAATATTATTCATCCATCCATGCATTCATCAACACATCTGTTTAAAAATCATCCAACCACCTATCTGTCTGTGCTAGTACTCCTTCATTCATCAACCTGTCTATCCATTCAGCCATCTCTCTACTCACATATCCATCATTATATCTTTACATAACTTTACTCATCTCTAACCAGAGATTAGATGAGAGATTGATCTGCTTACCATTCATCCATTTTCCCAAACTATCTATATATGCATTTAATACACCGTTTACTTGCTTATCCATGCATAAATTTCAACTTGGATAAGGTCCTCCAGGTTCCTCTTATTAGAATAATGCAACTGCTTACCAGCATTGCCATTTTGCCATAGTCAACCCAGCGGAGTGTGGCGAAGTTGGTGGACTCGGCACAGTTGAAGCCGTGGTTGAATCCTGCGTGGTAGCCGTATGGGAACGTGATCATGAACTCGCCAGCTTCCTGTGTAATCTGCAAAAGATAATGTATTTAGTTGTA
Organism: Clarias macrocephalus; assembly: GCA_011419295.1. NCBI lineage: Eukaryota > Metazoa > Chordata > Actinopteri > Siluriformes > Clariidae > Clarias > Clarias macrocephalus. The sequence goes on from JAAGKR010001387.1 coordinate 5,226, forward strand.
AAAGTACACAAACTCACAGTCACATATTATCTCTCCTTCTGTCATGTTCTCTCTCTCTCTCTCTCTCTCTCTGACAAACTCCAACAAACACACCCACATGAAAGAGTTTGAGAGCCACAAGTTTGTTACATATTAAACTATAAAAATTTTATTACTTTGCATTTTTAATTAGTCTAAATTAGTACCATTCCAAGCTCCAAGCTGGTTAGACACATCTAAAGAGCATCTCTTATATACAGGGGTTGGACAATGAAACTGAACCGCCTGGTTATAGACCACAATAATTCATTAGTATGGTGTAGGGCCTCCGTTTGCAGCCAATACAGCATCAATTCGTCTTGGGAATGACAAATACAAGTCCTGCGCAGTGGCCAGAGGGAGTTTGAGCCATTCTTCTTGCAGAATAGTGGCCAGATCACTACGTGATGCTGGTGGAGGAAAATGTTTCCTGACTCGCTCCTCCAAAACACCCCAAAGGTTCAATAATATTTAGATCTGGTGACCATGCAGGCCATGGGAGATGTTCAACTTCACGTTCATGTTCATCAAACCTGTGTTCATCCTGATACACGGCACCGCCTTCAGGACACAATTTTTGAACCACTGGGTGCACATGGTCCTCCAGAATGGTTCGGTAGTCCTCGGCAGTGATGCGTCCATCTATTGGGCCTATAGAAAATGGCATGATATTGCAGCCCAAACCATCACTGATCCACTCCCATGCTTCACTCTGGGCATGCAACAGTCTGGGTGGTCCGCTCCTTTGGTGCTTCTCCACTGGTAACTCTCCCGAGTGTGGCAAAGACAGTGAAGGTGGACTCATCAGAGAACAATACATGTTTCACATTGTCCACAGTCCAAGATTTTCGCTGCTGGCACCTTTGAAACCGACGTTTGGCATTGGAACAAATGACCAAAGTTTTGGCTATAGCAGCCCGGCCATGTACATTGAAACTGTGGAGCTCCCGACGAACAGTTTGGGTGGAAACAGGAGAGTTGAGGTGCACATTGAATTCTGCAGCGAGTTGGGCAGATGTGGTTTTATGTTTTTTGGATACGGTCTGGGTTAGCACCCGGACATCCCTTTCAGACAGCTTCCTCTTGCGTCCACAGTTACTCCTGTTGGATGTGATTCGTCCTCCTTGGTGGAACATTACCCTGGATACCGTAGCTCTTGATACATCACAAAGACTTGCTGTCTTGGTCACAGATGCGCCAGCGAGACGCGCACCAACAACTTGTCTTCTTTTGAACTCTGATGTGTCACCTATAATGTTGTGTGCATTGCAATATTTTAAGCAAAACTCTGCTATTACTCTGCTAATTAAACCTTCACACTCTGCTCTTACTGGTGGAATGTGCAATCAATGAAGATTGGCCACCAGGCTGGTCAAATTTAGCCATGAATCCTCCAACACTAAATTGGCCAGTGTTTCAGTTTCACTGTCCAACTCCTGTAACTGCAACCTCAAACAAATTCTATTCTCTTTCAAATTAAAGAGACCTATAATAAACCTCATCCAAACAAATCAACCAACCCACCAACCATGGTAACGAGCTGCTACTGTAGAGTAAAACGTTCCTCTAAGGGTGGGCAGGAAATATAAATTGTATGGCCAAAAGTTTGTGGACACCCCTCATAATTATCTAATGCTCAGCTGGTAGGCCATGGAAGCTACTGTGTTGGCTGGAGAGGTGTAAAGCACATCACCAATGGACTCCAGAGCAGTGGAACCATGTTCTCTGGCGTGATGAATTGCACTTCATTATCGGGTAGACTGGTGCACAAATCTGGGTTTGGCAGCTGCCAGAACAATGTTCAACATGTAGTACAAACAGTATCATTTGGTGGAGAAGAGAGAATCATTTGGGGCTTTTTCAGGGTTTTCTGGGCACAAAGCCCTGCCTACAATCGACTGAGCAACTCTAGGATAAATGAGAAATGAAATTGGGAGCCAAGCCGTCTCATCCAACACCAGTGCCTGATCATAATGTTTTTTTTTTTTTAATTAAATGCACAAAGACTTTCACAAATATTACCATGTTCCATAAACTCCATATTAATGCCCATAGTTTGGGAACGGTATTTTCAACCAGTTCATGGTTCAACATAAGGTGTGATGGTTATTTGTCCATATAGATATGGCCACACATTTTAGATTCTGGAAAGCATTAAACTTGACAAAAATTAAATGAGTTACCATAAAAAAATACTCTAAAAAGAACTAATTAAAGCATTAATAATTTTTTTGTATCATACCCAGAATATCAAAATACAGAAAACTCTTGAGACACATTAAGTAACTCGTGCTTCAGGAACCACTGAAGGAGCCACTTAAAGGAGGTACTGAAGAGTGTGCTTGATAAAAGAGGTGATCTGTCTCAAATTAAGTTGTAAAAGGACACAAAGCTGGTTTTCAATGTCATGACCTCAGACAAATCGTCTCCCCTTCTCTACTGATTACTGCATTCTTTCTCCAAGTGGCCCATCTCTCCAAACCCATCCGTCACTCTATACTTCAATTTCACTCTAGCTTCTTTCCACTGTTACTCTATTAATCTTTTACTTTCTATCATATGTCTTACTGTCTCCCTACTCCTTAATCCCTCTCCCATGCTTCCAATTAGACCCCTTTCACTTTTTATCCTATACCTTCTCTACTGCTTTTGCTTGCGCTCCCTGATAATTCCTCACTCTCCAGTCTCAATTTCTATGACTCTTGCTTCTTGTACTTTTCTCTCTACACTTCTGTTCACATCTTACAGTTTTCTCCTTCCCTTCATGGTCTTCGTTTCTCACAAGCAGATTACTCCCACTCTTTTTCTCTATCCCTTCACTTCCTATGCCTCAATCTGTTCATCCTTCACATCTATCCTGCGCTCTCCTACGACTTGGTGTGCTCATCATTTTCTTACTATTGCCTTCTCTATTATTCAAAATTTTCTACATTTACATTGCTTCTGTTGATCTCTCTACCATTTTCATTTTCACTCTATCCATTCCTCAACAGAGCATCTCCTCCATGAACCAATCAATCACTCTCCATACTTCACTTTCCCTACTACTTCCAATATCCATATCAATATGCATTTCACCTTCCTTCTCATTTCCTCATTCCATCCTGCTTTCTCCATTGCTCTTTCAATACAGTATCTCTACAGTCTTTAACTGCCATCTACTTTCTCCTTTCTGCTATATCTCTCGTCTTCTTTCCACCTGTCCCTAAGACTTTATTTAATCCACTTGTAACTGCCTCAGATCCACAATAAGTGTGACACAAAGAGTTAGCAAGTCTTGCGAAAAAAATTGTGAGAGTCTCCCAGAGGTGCCACAGCTCTTCCACTAGCAACAAAGTTAGATGGATTAGTTGTGATGTCAGGCATTTTCCAATCTGTAGTGCTCATCCAAATCATCAAGCAACTTCTGTCTATCATCAATAAAACCAATGGCGTCTGATCAGCTACACATCAGTGGAGAAGATCATCGTGCACCACTGATGTTCAATCGCCAAGACAAGTTTAATGTCTGCCATTGCACTGGATGTGCAGGGCTAATGTCTCAAAATAAAAATAATTAGCACATTTTTAATGATCTGTTGGCTCATTTGCATATTTTCACTTTTTATACAAACATACTATGAAAAATATGTAAACACAGATCATTATAAATATTAAAAAATGTTCATATTAATGCTAATGTGCAAATGACATCATAAACTGATTTGTATATTCATCGAATTTGTCACTTTACTTTTTTGCAAATACTAACGTTAAGCAAGTGAGGAAGATTTTCTAAAGCCACTCAAAATATAAAATTATAGATTCTAACATAGAATAAAGAAGACGAACTATACTGATCAGTGACTAGAGGGTTGTAAGGTTCCCTACAGAACCTGACTGACTTTTCACCACTGTGTATACTCAGAAATTTGCATGCAGCATCTCCACTCTCTTTTCTCTCTCAGAGAGACACAGAAATTAAATGAATTGAAAGCATAATGAGCATGTGAGCGTGTGTGTGTGCGCTCATCCATTCTGCAGTGCTGAAGCATAAACAAGTGGTTCATTTTATCAGAGCAGATGAGTGGAGTGAAACCGTGTGGGGGTTTTTGGTGGGTAGAGGGGGTCAAAAGGATGGATTAGAAAGTTTTTGCGACACAGAGACACATACACGTTATGCACTTAAATTAAATAGACAGTAGTCTAATTTGTCAGAGAATGAGTGGCCTAACTGACACACACCCAGTCCATTCCTATAATATCTCATATCCACAGACTAATCAAAAGCTACGTTCACATTACCAGGCAGAAGAAACTCAATTTCAAATTTTTACCCTAATGTGACACATATCATCAGGTTTTATAGTGGTCTGAATGCACAAATCTGATGTTTTTCAGTCCTAGATCGATGTGACATGAATAAGAAAGCTCAGATCAAAATTCATGTAACTTTACCTTTGCGCATGCGTAGGGCGCTGACATCATTAGTCAGCACCAGCAGCCAGGGATTTTATAGCAGTGCTTTACTGCTTTTGTTAAAGCAATCTATCAAATGAATGAGTGGCCTCGTTGATATGAAGTGTTTTACCCCAGATGATGTGAGAAGACATATCAATGTGAGCAAGCTTGCTGTTTCAGAAGTTCACATTAGAGTCACATCAAAGGTTAGAGTCAGATGAAAGTCACCTGCAATAATGAACGTCATGATGAGCAAATCCAACCAAAGAATCATAATTGTGCAATGTGGCTTGTAATGTGAACGCCAAAACCTTCATGAGAACACAACTAGGGCAGAAATTCAGCTATATGTCTATGAGTGACATTCTGGATCTCAGAAAACGTCTCCAATAAGCCCCGTGATATGGGGAATGTTGTACGTTTTTGAAATGTGCTGGTGTATGAGAAACGATGTTAATGAAAATTGGTGTTAATTAAATTTTTCATGTTAATGAAAATTCTGCAAATGCAGAAGCTGGTGAACAATTAGGATACCTGTAAAAGATGAATACTGATGTGAAATTGGGAAAGCTGGTTAACAATAAGCACAACTGATGTACCATTAGAAATGGAAAAAGGAACGTTGGCATGTGACTGGAAAAGCTGGTGGATGGTTAGGAATTACCAGTACTGATGTGTGGAAATTGTGTGAAAGTGTATTCATTTGAGGGGAAAAAAAAAAACCTTGTGTTTACGGCTAACACTAAAACAGTAAAATAACGTGGAAAAATTAATGCTACAGGGAGAAATGAAAAATCCACATCTGAGAGACTGTACATACTCGATCGAATGGGATGCTGTACTTCCTCAGGATGGAGGGAGAGATAAGGGTCATCTTGTGACGAAGAAACGCATCGCATCCCTGAGAGCTGCCGGGAAAAAAACCTGCAAAGGAGTTAAAAGAATATATATAAAAATCTTAGCATTTAAGACAATTTACTCTGTGTGCTAACTTTTATTTTTGTTTTAAATTTATAGAATGAATATTATGCAATAGTTACATTTAACATGGAAAAAAGGTAAAAAAATAAATAAATAAATATCCCCATCACCTGAAAACATAACCTGTGGCAGTGTTGGAAAGTGGAGTTTCCCAGCAACATCATCATTAACACTAAAATAACAAGCTACTCTAAACTGCCACTAAATATGAATGCATGGGTGTGTGCGCAAACTGTATAACCAGTGTGTCCAGGATTGTCTATGGGTAAGAATCATTACAGAATGTATATCAGGGATATTTTAAAACCAGGAACATGAATCCCTGGCGCACTTAATTGCAACAATACTCTGTATAGTATTGATAATGTGGGATGTCTGAGCTTTTTTTATGATATCGTGCTTGCAAATGAAAATTTTCTATAGAACTTTAGACTGGACGACTTTTTCCTTTTGCTAGCTTTCCTGGACATGTGTATGTGCAAAACATTCCGACATTTAGATGTAAAGCTTTACACTGTATTATTCTGGGCCTGCCATTGTGTCACAAATCAACCCATCAACAATCATTCATTGCTAATGAGCTGTGATTGGCAGTCTTATAACACATGTAACAAGCAGCTGATGTGTCAGAAATCGAGACTGCTGCTACAATGCTCATCTAAAAGCCATTAGGATGATACGGGATTAGGCCAAACGTAAGTCAAACATTTATTTCAGTGCTATTAATCATTTAAAATACAAGCTTACTTTAATGCAAGAAAATCCATGTTGTTCTATTTTACCCAGAGATCCAAACAAAACGTCTTCGGCTTTAAGCATTTTTTCCTCAATATTTAACCTCACATGCAGCTGTCTATATACTCTGCTTTCTGCCGAGCCAGGATGACAAGAAAAATACTATTTAGTCACAGGTATAAGTTTGGAGGACACTCACTGTATGATCTGACATGATGGGAGACATGATCTAGAGATGGGAATCACCAGACGATACGATATTGTCATGACACCTGGGTGCCAATTCAAATTGTATTGTGATTCTGTAAGTATAATTTTAAACTTTGCAAAAGGTTTGCTCCTACCACACACACTGCTGTAACTGTCTGCCAGTGTGTGCCTAGTTTATAACACGCAACCTGTGGGATTGGACAACAATTTATCATCTCTAATGCAAACATACATAAATAAAAAATAAAAAAGTAAAAAATATTTTTGGGGGGAGTTTTTGGAGCTATGTGGCAATACATGAATTGCCACACAAAAGAATAACAATACATCACTGAATCTGAATCCCCATCTCTATTGAGAAAACATGCTATCAGACATGTTATCATTCATTGTGAACCAGGTATTAATAAAACAAATGATATCAATGAACACTAATTGTGCTGTTTCAGAAATAAGAGATGTTCCCGTCTCTAATTATGAGCAAATGATCAGTATAAACACCAGTATAAAATGAGCAAATGATCACTAGTACGATACATCACGTTTCTAGCACTTATTTACACAAATCCCTTTTTATTTCTGAAGTTGCTCTGGAGAGATTCTCCAGAAAAAAAAGCTCACCCTTGTAGGACACTGCTCCACATTAAAATGCAGCTGATGCTCCAGAACTTCCCCTGAGGGACATTAACCTTAAGCTTGATTTAGTCTTGAAAGTGGGATATTAAGTAAAGTAAAAGAAGTGCAAAACAGACAAAAGTATGGCCCAGACTGACTAATGTGAGGAAAGGTTGAGAGCGGAGAACACTGCCACGCTATAGCAGGGAGGAAACATTAGTAAGAGACACGGTGGATACAGTAACAAGTTCACACAGAGAGCTATTATTAAGCTGTACTTCTTGCATGAACAATTGAAATTAAAAACACACCATAATCACATGACCTTCAGCTGAGGTCTGAAGTTTGAATGTAGCTTTAGTTATGACGGTACGATGGAATTCACTAAAAATGGGTGGCTCATATAACAGCTTTCATTATTTCATTCCTGAACCTCAGTCATTTAATCACTAGTGCATCACTGTGCACTATAAATTTAACCTTTAACCTTTACCCTGAGCTTACAATCAATGTTACATTATTAAAAAAGGCACTGAACACTTGCGGTGTGCTGATATCAAAAAATGATCGATGGCTGATGATCGAGTGGTGTGATGAAGTGGAGTTACTTTATACAACCACATTCCACCTTGCATGTGGAACAGCTTCTCTTATTGATCGTCAGTTGAAATCGATGGAACACAATACTTCTCTACTCCGCGTTAGTTGCTCACAACCCAGGAAAACATGCTGTGACTGATTCAGAATCAAATCCCTTCCTTTCTGCCGCTGAATCACACTACGGTCCACTTGGAAGCGCAGCCGATGTCACCCAGATGCTCTCGGAGTGTTGTCTCCTGCTACCGCACCGAGGGGGGAGAAAGCACCAGGGTTCCTTTCGAACAACTAAATACTGCACATGTAAAAGCTCCCTTAATGAACTAGAAAATGAGCAGGCATACCTGTAAATGTCATAGTGTGTGAACATGTGCATGAGGTGTTATGCGAAGCTACTATAATTAGTCATTAGAGCTTTGCTACCCACACACGGTGACTTTTCAGTATTAAATGATTTCACACGGATTTTAAAAGGAAACTCGTTCCAAGCACTTTCCATCAAATAACAGTGGATCTGCACCTTGTCTGTGTGGTTCGTTCGCTTCTCGTTGCCTTTCTTTGCGCTGTCAGATCATGGTGACGCACAACACAAACTAATCTTCATCGACCAGCAGAGCGAGAAAAAGAGCATAAGACATCAGGCAGTGTCTGTGTGGGTGGGGAGGGGGGGGGGGGGTATGGTTAAGAGATTCTGCTACTCTCATTGCCCTTATAAAAACTTTTCCATCAGTCTGTGTGTGTCAGCAGTGATGAAAGGATGCACATCACAACGCTGATGCTCTTGTTCACTTAATACAGTTGCTAGTTGCTAGTTATTTGTTTAAGAGAGGCCAAGCTTTTCTCCACATCAGACTGCTCGCTCTTACTCAACTTCTCTCCTTCTCTTTAGCACTCATGAGGACGAAGAAAAAGCGCAAAAGCGACAGGCGGCGAGTGAAAAAAAAAGAAGAAAACTGACAGGTGACTGACTATTCATTTCCTGCTGAAGTGTGCCATCCAGTTTGACCTGAGATTTCTAGACTTCTTTTTTTCCCCCTCTCAACATAGTTACAACTGCAAATACAAAAGACTGGATCCAAACCACCTGTGACTGTATGATGGTCGCAGATTATAGACGCAGATTTTAGTTTCCTTAGTGCTCATTTCCTCCTGCTTGAATGGTCTCTGAGTTTGAACAACACAGGAAATGAAAACGACCTTAATGAACGTACAGTCCACCACTATAGGGGAGATTGGAACATGATTCTGTGAGATATATAGCAGGCTGAAAGTTTTAGACTGTGGGAATTCAATCAAACATGTCTTTATACCTGAATAAAAAAAATTTTTTTAAAGAATGTCTTATTTTTTTTCCCCCATTTATTCTTTGCTAGACTCACCTTTGGTATTAAAAAAATCTTTTTCTATATGTTCAACATCATCCGCCCCGAGCTGATACCCAGGACAACCCGAGCAACAATTAGAGAGCAGCTTAGGTTAGATTTGACATCATCTACTAGTCTAATCTAACTGCATGGTAAATTTGATGAGATTTCTTAGATCGAGAGATAAATGAATTACCTCTCGCTCACAGATTTAAAACAAAACAATGTGAAAACTATTTTGCATAATGATAACCAATTACCATAACGTTATTACCTGTAAATTATATTTGCACAATGAGTGCTCAAAAATTACTCCTCTGTCCATATTTTTTAAATGTGCACGGACAGTTTTTGTCAGTACCAGGATTATGCGACTGGCTTCACAATGGACCGACAACATGATTCCCCACATCATGAAAAAAACAAAACCTAAGCACCTGGCAGGAAAATATTGTGTCCGGAACATGATTCTGTATCTCAGACTTGACCGTCAGCTCATGCCCACCAATAAATGTTGTTGAAGTGTGATAAGGGCCTCACCCAGAGTTAACACAACAAGAGAATGAGTGATGCGTTACCTTTCGCCAGTCTTTCTAGCCTCTTGCCGTGTTCAGGAGGAACAGCATACCTGCAGACAAAGCGAGAGAGAGAGAGAGAGAGAGAGAGAGAGAGAGAGTGAGAGAGAGAGTGAGAGAGGCATCAGTTGTCAAGATCAATAGTAAAACGCCTGAGGTGAGAGCGGCAAGTCTGCTTCATCACCATTACATCCTTTTCTCCAGTCTGACTAAAGAAAAAAAATCCTGCTGACATTTGACATTGTTTGCTGTAAAACTAAGTATAAGTACCTAAACTTTTGTTTCTTTGTTTTTTTAAGTTAAATCCGCTCCACGCTTAGACCCTCTGGCCTCGCCCAATCTCTTTCTTTAGCACCCATGCAGGCGTAAATGAAATTTCTGTAGTTTAAAATAAATTATTTGCTTGTAAAAAAGTACAAAAATAAATAGTCTGCCATTTTCTTATTATAAGGATGTAGAAAATGTTCGGGTAATGTACTTTCAAGCTGAAAATAAGTTTCGGTCAAAGTAAGTGCAATTTATTATTATACTGTAACTATGGTGACCATGATGTAGCACCCAGGAGAAAAGCATTCAAGCACTAAAAGTGTACATCTGTGTGTATGTATACTTGGGGCAGGCATAAAATTGTTATTATTGCCAAGAAAAAACATTGTAACGAAACTGAACATGGTCGTGAGCTTTGTCCTTGTCTACATACAGTACCCTCTAACCTAAGGCGACACAATTCACCAAACTATGGATGAGCTGGTGGCAATTATTTGCATTAATTTGCCTCCAAGATCTTGTGCTGATGATGGGAGAGTTGCCTGACATACAAGCCTATGAGGGCATTGTTATGATCTGGGGTTGCTTCTGTTGGTCAGTTCTAGGCTCAGCAACGGTTTCCGCCCAAAATTAGTAAGCTGACTACTTGAATATACTGAATGACGAGGTTTTTCCATCCACAGATTTTTTTCTTCCCTGATGGTACGGGCATATTGCAGAACGCCGATGCCAGGATTCATCGAGCTCAAATCGTCAGAGAGTGGTTCAGGAAGCCTGTGACATCATTTTCACACATGGGTTGGCCACCGTAGAGTCAGACCTTAACCCCATTGAGAATCTTTGGGAAGTGCTGGAGAAGACTTCACACAGGAGCCTGACTCTCCGATCATCAATACAAGATCTTGGAGGCAAATTAAATGTGACGCTGGAGATGGCTTTACGCAAAGCAAAAAGCAGTACAATAAAATATTAATGTGTGCAATTTTTTTCTTTTTTTCTTTGGTCGGAGCAGTGTAATAACAATATTAATATCACAATTTTTTGCTCTCATAATAACCCCTATCTTTTCCTCAAAAGCCCAGACCTTTCTATATTTTTACTCTCAGTGTCTCACACGTTTTTTCACCCTTTAAGACTGGCGTGTGTAATTAAATGCTGTTGAGTTAAAGGTGTCCAGATATCTCCCTAAGAAAATGTAATAGCTGAAAGGAACACTGAAGGCAACACGTTTTCTAACACACATCATCTAATGCACGTATTAGTGTGCGTACTGGTTCTTTTATTTAAATGTAACATGATTGGCTTTATTAGTATTCATTAGCAGACTAGTAGCACAAGCCAACTGTATTAGCTACAAACTCCATCTACATGAATCACCTATGTCTGCTAATTAATTGTAATATTTGTCTGTCTTTCTAATATAACAGCTTCGTCCTAATTAATAAGATGTGTAGATGACAGGATAAAATGAAATCATGGTTACAAAGCATTTTTTTTTGTCAAATAGCGACTTAAAAACAAACCACCGGTAGGACCTAAAGCTAAGCTAAGTGGAGTATTAAACAAACATTGAACTAAGCAAAGCAATCATTTGGATTTGTCACTATACTATGACATATGTAAGTTGGATAAAATTAACTAAACCTATCTAAGTAAAATCATAGTTAAGTGTGTTTCAAATGTGTACAGAAAATGAATAGTCATATGTTGCTTTTAAATGCAGAGTCAGAATATAAAGCAGTTAGCTGTGCAGCATGGTGCTCTGTGCCTTTCCATCTTTTGCCATTTCCTGATGCATAGTCAAAAAAAGTTTGTTACTATTGCTACACATTTACGCTCTTATAAAAATGGATCCTCGAATGTTTGTATCTTCTCTGAAATGGAAACTGTTATATGGCTCCTTATAAAAGCTCGAGTGTTCCATGGCAGACAAAAAACAGAGAATTTACTGTCAGCATTTGCGCTCCCAGAATAAAGTCTGTCCCTGGATAAGGTACAACTCTCTTGTAAGGTTTCCTACAGAACAGATGTGAAGGAACAGATCAAAGGGTGATTCCATATTTCCACCTTATTCCACCTTCCCATGAATCCTTGCACAGCCTATGGGTTCATTCTTATCTAGTCTACACTGGGAAAAAAAGGTATGCTAAAGGTATTCCTTGCCACAAGGAAAAGTCAGATGTACAATCATTTAAAAAGGTCAGTCTGGATAACGTGATCATCTCACTGATGCCTTATGATATGGTATCATACTATATTATACCATACAGATATAATATACAAATGTGCTTCTCTTCTTTCCCGAAAGAGAAGAAAGCTGTACAGGTAAATAGCTACATTTGTACTAAATACACCATAACGATGAAAGATACCAACTGATGATAACTGATACCAACAATGATTTAGCTCAATGGGACTGCAAAGGCTTCATTTGAGCCACAGCTGAACTCTGAACTGCACTTTTGTACAGAACAAGGGTTGTGGAATTTGACCCTGATTACTTGCACTATATTTGCATTTGGAGTGAGAACCAAGACGGATTATAATGTACTTATATGCACTTAAATTTTGAATTAAGACACTCTTGAAAAGTCCAAACTATCCCTTTACTTTAATCTGTTGCTTGTGAGCAACACCAGCATATACTACAAATGACTACTATGTTAGTTTTAAGAGATGAAATGAAAGAACTTATTCTGCACTTACAGATATTTACACTGAATGCCCCAGAAACATTACTTTAAACCTCTTCAACCTTTTTCACTGGTGGCATCCCGCAGCCGCACCATGTTCACTGTGTGAAATAGACACTCACTTCTGAAGTAAGTTTAGATCCTACAGCCATGTTGTTTTCTTTTTGTACTTAATGAAAATGTCCCAGAGTTCATCACAGGTAGTAATGTTCCTGCTACAAATGTGCAGGAGTTCATACCACTCCTGTTTCTGCTATTGGTTTAGCTCACCCCGTCATAACATCTTCACCATCCACACAGATGTACTCCAATGTGTGTTAAAATGTAATAAGAAAAAACAGATAAACAACACGCACTTCTGCTTGATACCAAAGCAGCTTATAATGAGTTCCCCAGGATTAACCACACGAATAAGTTGGATATAAAAAAAACTAATCTTAACTTACTCCAAGCTTTTAATTCATTTTAATTCAGACCATTGAGAACGGAGACAGATAACCACACATATTTTTGTGATGTAATAATAAATCTTGTGAGATTATGGATTAATAATCACATATAAGAATGACTGGATTATTCTAGTACCAGATAAATTTTTAGCAATCTCCTAAAAAGCATGAAATATTTTACTTGTTGGAGCCCAACACAATCTGCCACTATCATTTCTGCCATCATATTTATTACCACAATTATTATCCAGACTTTGGAGAGAACGCTCTCCTCAAGAGAGGCTTTCATTGCTGATGATCACGCTTGCTCTGACTGCAGCCGAGTGACGCACGGGGAATGAAGTGTGGAGGGGGAAGTGAGGCTATATTTTCTGTAGCTGCACACTGCCCTCTAGTGCATGTTTGGAGAATGAACACGAGTTAGAAACGCTCACAATGACAAATTTATATAAAAAGTGTTCTGAACGACGTATTAGATTATATAATACTGTATATAATTACATGTTTATGAGCGTACAGGTGCCAACCTATCCAGAATTTTTTTTTTTGGAGAATATTTATAGGAATTACAGACAAAAGGATATTTTCAGCATAAACCATATTAGAAAAATAAAATATTTCGTCTTTTTTTAAACAAATGTAAGGTTCTGAAATCAAATACATAAAGTTGCTTGAAAAAAAATCTTATCAATATTTGCATTTCAGAAGCCTGAATAGAACTAAAATGGATTTATGAGCTCCAGACAGATTCCCAGGTCTAATGTATAATGCATGTATCGTGCCATATCTCAAAGCCTTCATTGTAAATATAATCAAACATTATGAGCTGCTGTATATGAAGCTCTCACACACTATAAAGTGCGTGTGTGTGAGAATGGTTAGTTAACGAATCAGAGAGCAGAGTCATGATGATCCATCACACAAAACATGTATATCACTTTTATATCATTGTCTGCCACTGTGAAATAAAAATAAAAACCATCAAATTTATTCCATATCTGTGCTCTTTTAAATTTAAAATATATTTAGGTTTTTGGTTTTATGAAAGGAAAATAGGAAAATGCAATATACCATTTTAAAATCTGATCTGAGGAAATAAAAGAAGATGAAGAAAGTAAAAATTGCACATTGTTAGAAAATATTTATGCCACATATATTTAAGGAAGTGTTTGTCGTTTTTTTTTTTTTTTTTTTAGTAATTATTTATTTTAACACTGAAAAGAATTGTGAACCCCAGAACTACTTTGTCTTCATCATGGTGCCTTGGGGTGTCCAAACATTTGAACGCTTATATATTCCATTTGGGAGGACGCAATGCTTGAGGGCAGCCACTGTATGTGTTCACTTCTGGAGAAGATAAATGTATGATAAATTCAATATCAGCATATTGTATGTTTAAAAACTGCATCATAAACCATGACCAAAATCTAGCCACTGATCATGAACATTCAGCATCAGGACCTCAGTCATTAAGCACAGTAAATGTCTTAAGAGGCACTCCTGAGAAGGTCACTGCATTCTGCTATTATACGTCATCATCTTCTGGGATGGATGAAAGAAAACAGCCACGGGCCATCGGTAATTCATACACTGCATTATTTCCCCCTCTCTGTCACTCCACCCCACACACACAGCTAGAGCAATTATTTCCAGCAGCATATGTGCGTGTGTGCTTGTGTGCTACTGCAACTGTGAAATCTTGAAGAATCTGACAGAAGATGTTGAGTGGGGGAATATGACCTTGATGGGTGCAGTGTTGAAGAGGAATGAAGTTAATTTCACAGTGGCTGAACAGAAGGGCTCGACAAACAAGCGCCACACACAGCTTAACGTCCTGTAATTACTCGACAAGTGAAAGCGATTAAATTTTAGAGACGAGAGCAAGCGCTTGCACTGCACTGAACGGAGAAAGAGCAAGAACTGGTGCTGCAGAGCATGCTGGGTTAGAGGGGAAACCTAAGATACGGAGGGAAGGAGGGATTAAGGAATGTGACACATCAGGTATTTTCCTTATACTGAGGCAGGAATGCCACACCTCCATGTCCAGTACTGCAGCATAGAGACCACCCCATTCTACACTAACAAAAGAAGCACCTGGCGAGGGCCACGCCCCACTCCGCTCTACCTGGCGAGGGCCACGCCCCACTCCGCTCTACCTGGCGAGGGCCACGCCCCACTCCGCTCTACCTGGCGAGGGCCACGCCCCACTCCGCTCTACCTGACTTCAGTCATTAAGCCTGCTCATTTACAACCTCACTAAATAAACAAGAAACACAAAGAAAAACAGCAAAATGTACACAAATTTAATAATAAAATGGCAGCGAGCTCCCATGAAGCCTTTCAACAATGTATATGGAAATGCCTGCTGGTCTTCACTCAACACACACAGTCTGCAGCACTTAAGAAAAACATTTTTGACAATACCAACAGCAAGATAAACTGGGTGTAAGAATAAGCACTAAATCACACTTCTACAAGCCCTGGCATCTGACATCACAAAACTCTCTCTCTGTCCCTCACTCTCACACCCTCACAAACTCAGTGCTCCGAGTGGCTCAACCAACAGTCAACAGCCCTGAAAGAAGAAAGGGACCTGGAGGAAGTGAGTGAGTGACAGCACTGCTGTAAATCAGAATAAAGCTGCACGGTACGAGCCTTTACAAGGGACCCACTGGGGAAACTTCACTCAGGGTGCACACTACACTAAGCACAGAGTGCACACTACAGCTAGAAATCTCTAGAGGCCTCACCAAATGCACTGATGTTAATTTAAAATCAAAACAGTTCGAATATAGGTGGATTCCTTATGCCACCTTTAGTTTACTTCAACTTTGTAAAGCCAAATTGTGATTTTTTAAAAATCCCCCAGTATTAGCATTTTCTACTTTCATTAATTTACTCCTATTAGTTTTACAATAATTGTGTTTCAACTGGAAACATCAGAACAAATTTCACTGTTTGAAAAGGCGACTACTTTCTATGTACTCTCTGTGTAACACAAATTACTTTCTACTGGAAGAATAGTGCACTTATACCATACAGGGAATATACAGCATGGATGGGAAACACAACGTACAGCCCAACACGATATTACAATACCAGGGTGCAGATTCGAGTTGTACTGCAATTCTGTTGGTATCACGATTTCATAAATATCCAGGATTCAACAAATTTAGCAAATAATTATTTGCACCTTCTACATAGGATTCTGTGCTGTGTGAAGTTTAGAGATGTATTATAGATGTATTATAGGAATTATAAAGGAACAGCAACATTTTATCACCTTAACGGCAAACTTGAATGAATCCAAAAAAAAATTTAATAATAATAATAATAATAGTAGTAATTTCTGAAATACATGAATTGCCATAAAAAACTCGATTTTTCCTCATCTCTAAGATAAACGTATATTGTTTGAAGTTTTTCTAATTCCATTATTATGCACTTGAATAATTATTTTACAGTTGAAATTATAAGGCCATTTTTAAAGCAAAGCTTCTATTAAAATATTCAATATTTTTCACATTTGATCAATTTAGAAAAAAAAACCTTTCAGGTGCTGTGATTGTTTTATTAAAGCACTTGTTTAACATTTCGAACCACTCTCTATTGAAGTACTCACTTAAGATTTGGAATCCACTCCATTTACGCACCATTTCTCCTGCATTCCCCCAAGGATGATTTTAAACCTAGATGTGAAATTTGCTTCATTAGTTTAATTAAGAGATTTCAACACGCTGATGTAAAAAGTCTGATTAAGATGTTTTGGGCATCAGTGCGCAGTTGTGATGCATAAAGAATCGATTCTTTTTCCCTCTCTCATTTAACCAGCTAGAGCAGATCGATCACTTCCCAGCCTGTCTAACGTTTTAACGCTCTAAACGTCGCACAACTGCTAGTGATTTTTATTTATGAAGTCACACGGCACCAAAATCGTATTTTAACCACATTAACGGCACACCAGTGAGCCTGTAGCAATGCACCACTGCCATCTAGTGAACACTTACAGAATTTCAAAGCCTATAAGAGATACATCCTTAGAAAGCTTCAGGAGTCTATGGCGTTACATCTGGACACTTCGACCACTAACATTCAGTAGGTTCACCACGATTCTGTGTTAAGTTACATCTCACTAACGGACTATTCACCTTTTAACATCTTTCTGTAAATATTGCAGCAGTGCATTAATGCCATTGCTTTACACTAGGGGTGTAACAATGCATGTGTGAGTGGAAAAATGTTTCAGCTTCAAAATGGAAGCTTGTTTTCTCTCTGCCCTTCAGTTCATTCTACAGACGTGATGATTTAGGCATGCAGTTTTGACAAGGTGACCTCCTGCAGAAACACATGGCTGATAGACTGTATTGTGTACATTTTATTTGTGGCTCAACTGTGCTTTTAAACAATTTGTTGAGTGACACTTAACAGCTGCCGCAAGTTCAGAGGAACTGAAACTTCTTTTTCCAGTCTGCTGCTTTAGCACAATGCCTGCTTACAGTACATTTCACATGTATTTATTTTACTGTTGTGGGGTAAAGCTGTTTATACCACAGATATTACAGATGGGAGGAAAAAACAATATTTAGTTAGGCATCTCCACACTGACAACAAAATATGTTGCATTTGATAACATGTGGCCACTTCTCTATAATCTATAATACGCTATAAACTATTCGCACACAGCACAGCATCCCGGGTGGTAGAGGCAAATTATTTGCCTGGTTAGATTAGAATTAAAATAAAATCTGGAACAGATGAAGAAATCGTGATAAAATTTTAATCGGCTCCAAAGTATCGTAATAATATTGTATCAAGTGATTGTGTCCCCAACATATGTCCCCAACATATGTCCCCAACATACTCAACATATGAGTCTGATGTGTTAGGAACTATTGATTTATTTTCGATAACCACAAATCAGACAGTTTTCCTAAAAGTTGGTCTAATAATTTCTAAAATATTAAGTTAAAAAAGGCAACCGTTTGATCATTCCAAATTAGCTGATTTCTAAACTGTATGTATTTGTTGACATGGTGCTGTTTTGTGTAAGTTAAAGGAGTCTCTATCAATTTTACACATTGTTTTGAATGTCTGTTCATTACTTCTATACCTTTAGCTATTAGCTCCAGGATAAGTTACTCACGGTAAAACATAGAGTATCTGATATGTATGTTTGCTGAAACTTAAAGCGGCATCAAAGCTGCCGAATTCCTTTTGCTCAAATTACTCAAAAATTCACAAAATTTGTTAAGGGTTCATTATAACTAATGCTAGTTGCTCTCATCATCTTGCTACTGATTCTTATCCATCAGCAATCAGCTCTCACTAACCAGGACTTGGGCTGGCCGAAGTGCAGGTAGTTGATGCTGTAGAGGTCCATGTCCTCTGTGTGCCAGGCGAACGTGGTCTTCCACATGCCAAAATAGAGGTAGGGGGTGTTAACGCCCTCGATCACGATCCCACACTCCTGCTCCACCATGTCCAGCAGTGTGTTCAGATGGCCAATGTTCCATTCCGTTATGTCCTGGCAGAACACACACATATGCCATGTTGAACTACGCGACTGTACAACACTAGATGGCATCATTACACAGGCACTTGGTGTGTCGCTTGAGCAAGCAATTAATGTTTAATTACTGTTTTTTTTAAGCTTATGACAACACATTAATTATAAACTGATAGGAGCAATGCTGCTTTGTGAGGCAATTAAAATACCCATAATAACTCCTGCTCCTATATTAATACCCCCAGTAATCTGCCTCAATGACACAAGTAATGCTTAGCATAATTAACCAATTGTTTTCTTAATTAATTCTAAACAAATAGAACGCATTAATAGGATGAGCAGCTCAGTGGGTCTGAATTCTGTAAAGAGGAGGAAGAGGATAGAAAAAAACATGGAAGGTAGGAAAAAGAAAAGCAGGAAAGAAGAATGAAGGAAGGATATTTCCAAAGAAAGGAAAGGAAGGAAAGGCAAGAATGAGGAGTCCTTTTTTTGGAAATGACAAGGAAAAAAAGAAAGAACGAATTAAGGACGCAAGGCGCAAATTATATAATTAAAGGATGAGAAGAAAGAAGTCGAAAGAAAGAACAGAGGGAATAAACAAATTTAAAAAATGAATGAAATGAACAGGACAGAAAAAGAATTAACTGATTGAAGGAAGAAAATGATTGAAAAATGAATGGATTGTAAACCACTGGAAAAATTAAAAAACAGGACGAAAAGGAACAATCGATGGAAAGAATTGAAGGAAGTGCATAAGGAAGGAATGAAAAGAAAGAAAGAAAGAAAGAAAGAAAGAAAGAAAGAAAGGGAAGGAAGAAAGGGAAGGAAGAATCACTCACAGGATCATATAGTGAGCCGCTGATATCTGCGCCGTAGATCGGTGACACAAATGTCAGATTCTTCCAGTACTTTCTCTCCAGATCATCAAAGTCTTTATGCTGAGGAGTGCAGTACCTGCAGAAATCAGTAAAGTACATTAAATTTTTTTAAAGGAGGGGAAAAAAAGGTTTATTTAGAGAAGAGAAACATGCACAAAACCTTGTTAACCCCTGATTACATCTGCTTTCAAAAACATTATAGCCTGATAGTGGCCTGATAGTAAATTCTAGCAGAAGTCTACATAACTGGCTAAATTAAAACACTATGCTGGTGGCCACTAGAGTTTGTTTGTTTTCCTCAAATTAGCAATGGAAAACTAACAGTCTAAACCCTTACAAATGTCCTAAGGATATATTTATTGATGGGAACCTATTAGTTCTATAACTAATGGTTTCTTTACTGTTTCCACCTCCTCAGACAATCTAAAGCTCAACTCCTAGCCACATGTGCTAATACACATTAAACTTCTACTCGTCCATGATAAGCTGTTCTGTAAACGCATGTAAACGTTCTGGTGTATTAAATCTATTATGCATAATAATGTTTATACTATTGAGATTGTCTTTGAAACGTCTTGGTTTTGTAATTACTCGGTGAATGATATAATAGACAAGGCTTCACTGACTTCAGTCCATTAATATAAACAAAGATGCTATTAGCATTAACAGGGACCCTCTGTGTTAAGGCCATGTGATTAATCAAACTTTATTACCAATTATGATTTTGGATTTTAACAATTATAAAAACAATATAATCTAAATTAAATGATTATCATGCAGCATTTCGTTTCATGACGATTTTCTTGCTAAAAGCTATTGATGGCAAACTGTAGGTGCTCCAGCTGGCTTAAGCTAACACCAAATAATACAAACAAATGATCTCATTAAGATGATGATGGTAAAAAATTTCTATCAAAAACATTTTACCATGAAACTGTACGTTTTCTTTCACAATTTTATTTAAAATGTTAAACTTCCGTATATTTTAGATTCACTACATGTAAAATCAAATCATTCATGTTTTTTTTTTTTTTTATGATTGTGGCTCACAGCTCATGAAAATCTAAACTCCAGTAAGTAAAAATATTAGAATATTTCATTTGCTGAGTTTGAGTAAATTACTATTTATACAGAATATAATAACATATATTATTCTCTAGGGGTGCTCCGATTGATCAATTGCCGATTGATCATAATCGACCGATAATTGCTTTGGGAAGTTTGATCGGCGGTCTCTATAATGGCCGATATAGAAAAGCCGATCAGATGACGCAAAACTCGCGGGACATTTTTTATTTTATTGTATTTTTTTTGCGTGCTGCTAAAATGGCTTCACCGGTCTGGCAATTCTACATGTTGTGTGAAAAAGACAATACATTAGCAATCGGCAACCTGTGTAACAAGCCAATTCCACGAGGCGGGAAGCAGGGGCAGGTCTAGAAAATTATTCATGGGGTGTCAAGGGGGTGGCATTAAAATTATGAGGGGTGGCAACACTGAAGCAAGCATGCTTGCATGGTTTTTGTGGATTCAAGGAACGCTATTCTTATTCGGTGTATACACTAGGGTGCACATTTTTACATTGTCCTATACAAATGAAATAAAGGCTGATGTGTGATTGACTTGGACCTCTGGATTGGAACGTCAGATAAATTAAAAAACTCTTTTATTTTTAGAACACAAGGACACTAGTGCTGGGGTGGCAAATGGGGTGGCAAGGCTTTTTCTTAGGGTGGCAATTGCCACTCCGTGCCACCCCGGTAGATCCGCCCCTGGCGGGAAGCACCCAAAGCATTTTAACACTACAAGCCTCATCAGACATTTGAGAGAGCAGGAGAGCTCAGCAACTCGCGCGCCGCCACTCACTCAGCTGTCTGTAATACACCTATCTCACATACGCGATTTCGCTCGGTGGCCGAAAGTACAGTTCATCATGGTTCACCGCGGGTTTTGGCGCTGTGATTAGGTTTCCATCTTTCCGCGCGAAAAATTAAACATGATTGTCAAACGTCTAATTTTTAACATGTTTAAATTTTTTGGCGGTCCTCGCGGATCCTTGCGGCCTTTGCAGAACTTTCGGCGACTCACGTCCTACTTGTCTGCTATTTTATTTAATTTTCAATAAATTGTTCATTTAAATAATTTTAAATAAATAAATTATTTTATTTAAGCTCTAAGCTGTTCCCAATTACTAACCATGCACAGGCTGCTATGTTTTAAGTTGACGTGTTGCACATGTTGCTTGCCAATAAATACAGTTGTCAATTTATGATATTCCTCTTCTTGTAATTTCAATACTTAATTTACATTGTTGTTAGATATAGTTTAATAAATAATGCTACATGATAAGGCTTCGAGTAGACCCTGTAATCGGTGATCGGTAGCGGCCGATACAGCTTCTAGTGATCGGTGGTTGGCCCCAAAAATCCTGATCGGAGCAACCCTATTATTCTCTGCATTTCTGAAAGGAAAGATATGTGTGAGGAAAAGTTGCACAAGCAACAGAGATGACCACAGACTTAAAATGATTGATTGTCAAGCAAAGACGACTCAAGAACCTGGGCATGTTTCATCATGAGTGGAGTGAGGGAGTAGTTAGTACATCAAGATCCACCACACACACACAGCTTCAGGAAACTTGCTACAACTGCTGCATTCCTACTATCAAACTACATCTGAACCAGAAATAATATAAGAAACAACTCAGTGGTCCAAATTTTTTTTTTTTTTTTTAATACGCTCACCAAGAATTGACAAAAAGAACTGAAATTTAGTTTAGTTCTTGAGAACTAATGCAAATGACAGATTTTAATAGAAAATGAAGCTCCCTTAGCAGACCATTAGAATGGGTTACACTGATGATCTCTAAAGTAAAAGTCACATGCGAGAGCCATCATTTGCCAACCAAATCACAGCCAAACTATACTGACCATACTTATGCATGCAGCAGGCTACGCGTGCAACATTTATCACAAACAAGCATACAGCAGCATGTGTGGACGTCTTCTTTAAAGGTTAAGCGTTTAGTTCGCTTAGTGATCAGATGTTACCGAGTAAAGACAGCGCAGTGGTTATTTGCTGCATTAATGAGCAGAAGGTTGTGTGTTCAAATCCTAGGATGACTTTTATGTTTTGTTAGAGCAAAACTCTGTCTTCTCAAAAACTCGGTTTTTCACTAAGATTTGTGTTCCGTATCTCATGCTATCTCACGGTTAATAAAGCTGTCTAACAACCAAATCAATGCAAATAATTTCTGGGCAATCTGTAAGGTTTAACTGCCGAGCCTGCAGCAATTTAGCTGGAGAAAAAAAAAAAAAAAAAAGTTTGCCAGTTTTATACAGTGCGTTTGTTTCCTATGCTCCAAGTAATCTGATACACAAGTCGTTAGCAAGGTATATGATCTTAGTGAAAACTATGTCAAAAATGATTCATTTACCACATCCAAACTGTGTTATTCCAGTCTTAAGAACATTACAAAAGAAAAAAGAAGATAATTAAACACAAGGGTGTATCATCAATAGGGAAGTAAGATATGGCCTGGCACAAAGTGAATTTTGTTTTAACATATAACCCTAAAGTAGATTAAAGTAACAATATATCCCAAAAAGCTCTTTTCTTTGTTCTACTTCATCCCTGATTAAAGAATTATACATTTGCTTCTTAGTAAAAAAGATAAGATAAGTTAAAAAAAAAAGATAAAAACAAAACACAGATTGTAATTTAACTGAGAAACTGGAACGCACATACACTTGAAGAACTTATTATGACTGAAATATTACTATTACTGAAACAATGTCTTATTGTATAGTTTTTGTATAGCTATTTTATGTTGTATGTAGCACTTTGGTCCTGGAGTAATCGTTTCACTCGTTATTGAACTGCATTTGGCTGAAATGACAATAAAAGCCTACTGTACTTGACTTGACTAACTGTTATAAAACCCTGTCACTGGAGACTCCTTTCATAAATGTTTAAGATCCCACTATAATGACGAATTAACGTTTTGCATATACATGAAATTAGACACATTAAACAATTCTCCAACTATAAAAGGTATAAAATAAATATGATGCACACACAAAAGTTAAATTGTAGTAAAGATGTGCATGACTCTGGACCAAATATGCATTTATGTAAACTGCTAGTGCATTAAAAAAAGACAAACAAAAGCAAGAACAAAATGATCTTCCATTTACAGTGCTCTACTCCAGTACATGTATCAATAGACCCATCAAGATATGTAAAAACAGTCAAATGTCACACCGAAATCAGCTTTTAAGCTGTCATATTTTAACACGGCTATGAACTTTAAAAGCTGTGATTAAAAAAATAATAATAATTTAAAAAATTATGTCAATTTATGTCTCTTCTTTGTAGAATCAGTTACTGCTTGCATTTCATTCGTTTTAACTATTTGCCATGTATCTTCTTTAAATATTATATATTATTTCATACACTGGAGGACCCGGAACCAGTCTCAGAAAACTTTCTGCCTGTATGTCTGTCTGTATGTCTGTCCAGACAGATTTTGTCACAGCATCATGCAAAACTTGCTGGACAGAATTAAATGAAACCTTGTCAATGAAATCAGTACGTTAAGTAAAAGTGAAGTTATGAGCAGTTATGTGCCAGATTATGTCACAGCATCTAGTTCTTTTTCTTTTTTTTTTTAACCAATTTGGCATTTTACCCTTGAGGTGGGTTTGGCTATACACATCACTCAACAGAGCCAATTAACGTGACTGAATACTGTGTATATATAGAGTAAGGGAAAGACACAGA
Organism: Clarias macrocephalus; assembly: GCA_011419295.1. Classification (NCBI taxonomy): domain Eukaryota; kingdom Metazoa; phylum Chordata; class Actinopteri; order Siluriformes; family Clariidae; genus Clarias; species Clarias macrocephalus. The sequence goes on from JAAGKR010001387.1 coordinate 29,336, forward strand.
AACAATGGTAATGCACCTACAAGCCACCAAAATCCTCAAGAAACAGAAATGAAAGTGTGACACAGCACGACTAACTCCAAAAATAGAACACCTGGGAGATGCATATAGTTAAACATTCCAGCAGTGTAACCTTCCATTATCACATCTGTGGAATGCCTCCAATAAAATTCATCCAATAAAATTATTTGGCCGGAACTAACTCTTGTATAATGTATTTTAAAGCTACGTTCACACAGAAATTGTGCTATATAAGAAGATCCCTTCAATATTATACTCTCCCTCTCATTTTGTAATTCATACAGAATCCATGTATTCAGTCCTACGTTGCCTTCACACTACAATCTCTGTTGATTTTCATAGTAAACCACAATACGCTGATGATGGCTGATGATGGCTTTCATGATGTAATAAATACTTAATATCATCTTTCATTCAGAAGCAATTCTTGTTGTTGCGGTTGAAAAATTGAAAGAAAGAACTTGTGCTCTGGTAAGAAAGTTTGCCCAAACATTAATACCAATCTATGCAATTATAGTTAGCTGCACAAAAGCAACCGAAAAAAATTAAAATTCAGAACCTACTTTTTGCTGTTGGCCAGTTTGCGATATTCTCCCACAGTCATGGACTTTTTCTGGATGTTGTATTGCGTGAAAAGTCCAGACTGACCGGTGACCACCTGCATGATGGGAGCAGGAATGACCATTTCATCAATGGTATCATAAGAACGTCTAGGCTTCCACTCTTTAGGAGGAATGACCTGGAAATTATGCAGAGAGAGAAATAAGAAAGAAAAGATGAGATAGAGCTAGTGTTAGTACCACAACAATGAGGATTCAACAAAATCTCCAATAATCTAGTTTATCTCATTTTAGAATTCAATTCAAATATTTCACATGTCCTATGCTAACCTTGTGTTACCCAATTAAATAGTGATCGTAGCACTCACTCGTTAGATTTGTGTCTCTGATGCTGAAAACAATGTGTGAATACCTTAGCTAAGCCTACGCGATGTGCTCCTTGAGATTCCATATACGCAATGTACTTTGCAAAGTCGCGGAATTCTTCCATGGTGGGCCTGAAGGTCATGATCTTATAGGCTGCATTTGCGCCGAGTGAAGGTGCAGGACCTGGCTCCTCATTTGGCTGCAAATTGGGCTCTGAGAACTCTGAGAGTGGCTTTGGAGCCAGATCAGAGTCCGAGGCAGGTGGAGGAACTGCAGGGTTCTTTAGGGCTGGAGTGGAGTTCATGGCTTCGTCTGGGGCGGGTTCCACCGACATGCTTGCAGGTAAGCTAATGCTAGATGCACAAACAAAAAGACACTGAGAATTATGACACACACTGATTACTCTGGACATTTTTTAACATCAAAACATCAACAACATGGCAATTGAAGTTCTAGTCAATAGGCTACTTCATTATGTGCTTTAACAGTGACCAGTTGATGAGTGAAGAGTCCTAAAGTGATGTCTTTATGATTAATTCTTAATAATAATAATAATAATAATAATAATAATTTACACTAAGTAGACCATACACCACTTTAGATCACTAACTATTAACTACATATAACACTAAAGCAGAGTTTTGCCTCCAAAAAAAAGTCGTCGTTTCAAAGATACTCACAGCAGACCAGGACCACAGATACCTGCCGTTTTAAAGATGCCCTGACCCACTCATCTGTCCATAACAAGTTAAGCTAGCACTTGTCCACCTCCCCCAAATCTTTAAGATTGCAGTTTTTTCCTCCTTCCAACATATCAACTTCTAGAACTGTACCTACTAAACCTCATATATCCCACCCCCTGTTATTAACTTCACCTCAGTTGTTTTAATGTTATGGCTGATCAGTGTGTATACAGGACACTGTAGTTATATTTTCTTTTAAAGACCCAGTGACCTCTAAGGAAAAAATGACCTTGACTATTAGAGTACAAAATTTGTTATCCAAATCAAAGGTCACTGCCATTTTATGTACGCTACTACTTCTGCTCACTCTAAATTCAACTTGATAAACACAACAGCGGATGTCTGAAAATCTACTAATATTATCTAGTTATAAACAAACACACCCAGATATGTGCAAGAACCATTTTTTCACATCATAACAGATGCATTACGTTGGTTCAAGGTTTATGATGTCCTTGTCCATTATTGTATTCAATTACATATTCTAACTACATATTCATCTGAAATTCTCACTGAACAACACTTGAACTGTAAATTAACAGCTCATGATACATCTTTACAAATTCCAACTGAGAAAAAATCTAGACACTTATTTTTATGGGGTTTGTTTGTGATTAGACAATTCAAAAACTCATTTATATTAATGTGAATTTTGCCTTTTTTTTATTAATTTCTTGTTTCCCCTTGATACTTTGTTTTGGCCTGTTGAGGCAGAGGCAGAGCTGATGCTCAGTCTACAAAGTACCAATCAAAATAAACCATGTGCTCACATCAGTCTTTTTGTACGTGAGCAAATGCATTTAAATACTGCTTTATTGACCTTACGTCTTATGAGGAATATTGAAATAGTCATAGCAAAGTAGTGTTTTATTGTGTATATATTAAATATTGTTATATAATAAAGAGCACTTGCAGGACCAACGTAAGATTAAAGATGAAAGTGTTCATTAAAGTATTTCATTACCTTTCTAACCATCTAAATAAGCCCAAACAAAAGAATGTTCTAGTGCTCAAACCAAGTATGATTTTTGCTCCCCATAAAAATCCTAGATCATATTTACACAGCAACTATAACACATCATTCCTTGCTCCATTTATAAACCAGTTTCAATTAATAAGACGGATATCACACAACATACAAACTAAGCAAAAAGTCCTCTGTCCTGAAGAGGTGGAAAACTTTCGGACCATTATAAAGCACTAACTCTGATGACCCCTTGTTAAATAAAATAAGTTTTACTAGATCAAATTGTCATTTTTCTTGGTTAAACAAAAGACCCTTCTAATTAAAAAAAAAAAAGTGAACAAATATAAACCTGGGATTTGAATTACAGCTATCAGAGTTCCTCTTAATGAACATTATCTAGATTAATTAACTGATTAACCTATCAGATTTGAGAATTCAATAAGGTTTTACTTTGCGCTGGTTTGACTTTCCATACTGTTTGCAGCTTTATATTGTAAATGAAATAGAAAATAAATAACTAGAGGTAAAGTAATTGGATTCTTCGTCTAAATGTCAAAATAACTTATTATTAACAAGTCATTCATATTGTTATAAATTTGTGAAATAAACACATTTTAAAAACACATTTGTAAATTCTTACATATTAGTAATGATGGATAATGTTATTGAAGCTAAAGCGAAACAAGAAGAAGTTCAAGTTTGCAAATCTGATGGAGAAAACAGGCGTTTGTGGCGTCTAGGTTTTTGAAGTGTCACATGTAGTCATGGTTTATGTTCCCTTTTCACACACAGTTAGCTTTTGGTTTGTAGTTTACATATTTTTTAAAAAGGCACATATATACATGACGTTTTGCAATGCATGATTTTTCACGCTTGACTTAAAATCATGGTATTTTTTTAGTATTAGGTCAATATACCATTAAAAAGCAACAACACACAAACCAAATCCTTGCATAAATTTTTAGATATTTGGGGTCAGTTTCTTGCATATCTGGATAATGACAGGACTACTGTTCATATTTAACTACTTATAGCCTACTGATGCATGTCGTACATTTACTATATTCCCCTGGCAGCTTAATTAGTTTTTTTTTTTACTTTTTTTACTTTTAAGTGTATGTGCGCAGTCGTTGAATTGTTACGTTTTATGTTGTTGTTGTTTTTTTATTTTTATTAGGTGCCATGTTAAATGTGTAGATATGTTTCGAAGTTGTTGGTTGTTAATAATGTAAATTTAATAAATATAATAATAATAAATAAATAAAACCAACAACAACAGCAATACACCTGTCATGATGTAACCTGCCTGCATGGAAGCATGAGAAAGTCTTGGGAAATCATTTTCTGTCAACATTATTAATACTGATCATTAGCGGCAGGTAAAGATTTTTTTATATATTTTTTTTTAAGTATTTTGACTGTTATAAGAAAATCTATGGAGGTAAAAATGCAAAGTAGTGAGGAAACACAAGCAGAAGCTGGTGGCGTTGAGGGCCTTTTTTGCTTCCACTATCTAATCTACCTAAACAGAGAACTGAAATGCATGCGTGCTGGCTTAGATCATTTAATGTTACTACACCTAACGCATTGAAATGTCCGAGGTTTCCTAATGTTTTGTGCATGTGTGTTATATCACTGTGTATAGTGTGTGTATAACGTAACACAGCAGTAACTCTATAGCTGCAGCTGTAAATGGCCCTTTGTGTACGAATGGGCTCACTAGCAGGCCGTAAACATACACAACTCCAGCACTGATCTAAAACACTACCCTTACTAGGTTTCATGCAGATGCTGACACATCTGTGGTGCTTTAAATAATCAGCCTGAGACTAACAATGGTGCACATGGTTCCCGGGTTTAAACTGGTTTTGACATCCGTCCATTCCTCCATAATAATAAAAAGTCAACATGTCCGATCGACGACAGCCCTGCAACATTTCCGCCTACAACACCCTCCAGTACCGTTCTGAAAAATGCTGTGCACTACGTAAAGAAGCGATTTAATAAAGTATTACCTCCCGCTTTTGTCTTTACGCTCCTTTATCCAATTATCGCTTGTTGGGCTTTATCTCTTTTTCCGTCCAGCTAAATGCTCGATTAGTGCTCCATCGCTAAAACTGGGCCCTGTCTCGTTGCTGCAGAATGTCCGCGCTCCCTGATTGGTCCGAGCGCACGCGTACCTTTCAGGCGGACGTAAGAACAAGATTCCCATTGGGCGGCTTATTTAATTGACGTCTTCTTAGGCCAATCAGATCGCAGTTGATATGCGCCGTCTGATGATCACGGAAAACACGTACACACATGGGGTGAGTCTTAAATCGACTTCACGGGGTTTTATGGAGCACTTGAGATGCTGAACTTACTCCGCCGGCGTGGGGGTTGACGTCACAGAGAAACGACACAGATATGGCTTTTTATGCCATAGCTTCTTCCTCTGCTATCGATGAAACAATATATACCACGTGGCCATTAATGACAACATTAGAATGGGCTGAGAGGATTAGTCCCTTAACCATAGAGACTTGTTGTCATTCAGCATCAGCACTTACAATCATTAGTACAGGTACAGCCAGAAGCCACTAGGATATTGTGATCGAAATATAACCCAAAAGCCTTTTTTTTTTTTGTATATTATTGTGTACATTTTGGAAAATGTAATAAAATAGATTTGTCTACTCAATACAGGACAATAGGAACTATTAATTGGCAGACTAAGGATTGGACACAGCAACTATTCTATTTACAGTAGGTAAACACCCAACATGACTCTGAGACGAATGCCATGAAATTGAGACTGTCAAACATGTATTCCTCTCGTGCAGGAAATATATACATGAGAGGATAGATATAGTGACACTCTTAAGAACTAGGAAGAGTTCCCATCGAGCAGTCGCAACAGCGGACCATCAATCTGCACAACAACTTGGCACAGGTTTCACCCCAGGTGTCCTCCTGAATGGACAGGGAAGCTGAGGAGGGAGAGAGAAACATCTATAGGTGGTTGTGATGCAACCTACAGAACTCCACTAGAAAAAAAAAACAGAACAAGTCCAGACGAGATCAGGGACGAATGCATTAGAAGTCTGAAAAATTACTTGAGAAGATGAGGAAGAATGAAGACTACAGTTGATGGTATTGTAACCAACCTACTGGATCCCAAGAAGAAAAAGGAAGTATTGATGGATTTCTTAACAGTCGATGAAACTAGCAAAGAGAATTTAAACTTGTGATTATTACAAGCAGGTTAAAAAGACCATTCAAACTTGTCCATCTTTGAATTATGAATAAAATCAGTTTAGCGGGTCAATAATAGAATTTTTTTATTTCTATTGTGCCCTGCAATGGATTGGCACCCTGTCCAGGGTGTACCTCTCCTTGTGAGTGAGTGAGAGTGAGTTGTTTCTATGCCTAATGCAAAGGGGTGGTTAATAGGCTAACCCACATTTTAACGTTTTATATTGATTTTTTTTTTCTCTTTTAAAGTATTCTTTTTATTATTCACATAAAAAATATATAATATATTGTAAACTAATTTTAGTGAGTGAAAATGTTTGGACTTTATCTGAATGTAACTTTTTCTTTTTTTTTTAATAGAAAAAAAATTCTAGACGTCTGTTGTTTTTTAATCATAGTTGCCCATAACACCATGAACAGGCAATCGAATTAGTTCCCTACATGCGGTTGATTTGAGACACACCCACACTCTACCACGTATTCTCCCGTCCATCTGTTACTGCAGCCATACGATCCCAGATAGGCACTTGTGAGATGATGCAAAGCGAAAGCAAAACTCGTTGTTGTTGTTGTTGTTTTTGGACAAAATACAATTCGTTATTTTTTTTTCTCAAAGCATTGGCTTGAATTTTACATATAGATTTATTTGATAGATGCATTTATTTTTATAACACAAGGCTGAACAGTTGAGCCCAACTGTGGCTTCCTGACAAATACTGCGTGGGATTGAACCAACAACCTGCTGGCGACTATCATGACCTCATACACAACACCGCTTATCCCTAGCCAGTTGAATAATTAGAAAGTTCACATAGCATGGCAATACTCTCACCTCTAGTGTAGTACACATCCTAAGGGAAGTATACACTAGAGAACTGAATCATAATAGGGACCAAATTAAAAAATATTCTCCTGATAATAAGAGGAATGGGAATGAGAATTAGATGCATTTTAAAACCATAGAGGTTATTAATAAAATTCTTCCAATTGAGGTGAAAACAAATCTGTAATCCAAAATGTAGGACTCCTGTTTGTTAATGAAGTGCTTTTATATATAAAATCATATTGCTTATGAAATATTTCTGTACTTTAGTTTACAACTGTATACACAGAGTGGCATGGACCAGCAAGTGTGGAGTTAAATAAAATGCAGAAAGTTTAATCATACACAATAAAACCATACACCAGTCATGCCTCGATCAGTTCAACATATACCCAATTAAACCCTATAGTCTTTGGGTTGTGGGAGGAAATTGGAGTACCTGGAGAAAACCCATCAAGCACAGAAAGAGCCACCAACCCTGAAGGTGCAAGTGACTGGGTCAAATTCTGTAACTTGGTAGTTTGCAATGTCTCCCAGTACTGCCATACTAATCAGACATTGATGGTTCCCCTAAAACAGTCAAACATTAATTTTTTTCCCTCACTTAGGAGAAAAAAGGGGAAAATTTCAAATTGTTCCATATAAAAGGAATAAGGTTTATTGAAAAATATCGCACTCAACACAGTGCATGAAAAAACAGCAACTAAAACTACATAAAAATAGCTAAATACAAGTGCTAAAAATATACAATTTCAATTTCAGAATATACATTTCCAGTCAATGCAATATTAGAAATTACTGAGGTATAACAAATCTCTGGCCATAGGCGTTTATTTAGAAAGTATTGTGATGAAAAAGAACTTTTAGACATGTCCTTAAATATTCACTGAAGAGGAGGTGCACTTGGTGATCATTAGTCCGGAGAATTAACAGTCTGTCGGTTTCCTTCAGAAGTCCATGTTGTGGAGAACAAGGAAAAACCACATTGCATAACGGGAATAACACAGAAGCAAAAATTATTCTAAGCACATACAGTAGTTAAAAAGCAAAGCCAAGACAAAGTTAAGGGATAACAAGCTCATTTTACGCATATGTTTTTCTTAATATATAATAGAACTGATTAGCTTTTCGTTAAATCACCCATGAATGAATACGTTCTAGAGGGCGTCAAAATACACGGCTGTTGCACAAAAATCTGATCTGAATCAAATGTTTCAAAAGGATCCCAATGCCAGTGCATGCCTACATACCTGCTATCAAAATATGTCCACTTATCCCTGGCCAAAAAAAAAAAAAAAAAATTAAGGATTTTGCTAGAAGCAAATAGTGCAGTTGTGCGTAGCGGAAGAAAAAAAAAAGAAAAGAAAAAAAATGTGCTGGTGCAGAGTAATTCAGGAATTACATTTCAGAACAGGAAGCTCCTACACCTAAAAACATCTCTACAAGGATATTATAGGAGGTCTGTTAATACAAGCTGTGTACTGGAAGGGGACAATCTACCTGATAAGCTAAATAAAAAGGCAGGTTACAACGTATAACTAATGTAACGGGGTGTGGGTTACCCTAAACCCTGATCAGCCTGCGCCTTGTTCAATAATTTTTAAAGGTGACATGTATCGTGGTGTTTAATTCAGTCTCAATGTGCAGCACTGCCCTCGCTAGTTCATCAGCATGTTTAGTCATAACACAGTTGGTCATAATCGGCCGCTGCTGTAGCCGGGGAACAGCTGGGTCAGGATGGCTTGTAGAGCTTTGTTCACGGTCATCTGGTAGTTCTTGCCTAGATCATGACGACAAGCAGGGCAGGTGTATACCTCCGCTTTGAAGGATCGCTGGAGACATTCCTTTAAAAACAACCAAAAAAAAGGGAACAAACAAATCAGAACTATGACAAACAATTCTATTATACGTCTCTGCTAATAAAAGAACATCCATGTGTTTTTAGCCGTTTTATCAGAGCTCCAAATATTTGAGACAGATCAGAAACAGAGCGGAGATCCTGAACACACATTTGATGCCAGATCTGTTTTGCTGGTCATTACTACATGATCTCATGACATGCACTGGAGGAGAAAAAGCGGGTTTGATTTCAATCTGAAGTTTCAGACTAATACCCATTGAATATCTGACACTGCATATTACAGAAGAAAATTTCTTATTTATTAAAAAAAAGTGCCTCTCTCTCACCCTGCAGACATTGTGCTGGCACTCTGTGGTGATGGGCTGATAAACAACTTCTTGGCAGCAGATACATAGGAAAACTTCCTCCACTTTGTTTATGAATCTCTGCAAGAACAGAACGGTTGGTTAGTAAACTGGGATGAACCACAAATAAATAAATCTCCAACAACTACATCCAAAAGGACAGGAAGGAGATGGAAGATACAGAGATGCAACCCAAAGTTGCATAGTGTAAAGTGTTATTAAAATAGAAACATTGTACATACTGGTCCTAGGTTTAAAGACTCCATGGCCTCGTCCCAGAGTTTCTTGTTGAGCTCGTCTTCCTTGATTAGCCCCTTCTGCTCCTTGGTCAACTTGTAGGCTTCCACTTTGACCTTCTTGGGTGTCCTCTTAGAGGGGGAAGTTTTCTCCTCATCCCCAACTAATTCAGAAAGACAGAGTCAAAATTTAGACAATGCAAGTGTAAAGCAACAGGAAATTTGGCTTCATTTTTGTTTCCGCTTTTTTGCGGAATACTCCGCAAAGACACTTTTAGAATTTTTTTTATTTTGAATTACATTTTACAAATGTAAGAAGAAGCTTAGTTAAATTAATTAATAGGTTGGTTGATATTTTATACAACCTTATCTCTTACAAATAAATGCCTTGAAGCACCAATTAAAAACCGACTGAAACAGCATTGAATCTATGTAATACTCATCACAAGGACCATAACTAATTACAGGTGTTTTAGGAGTTGCATTAAATCAAATGCAGTCACATGAGAGTAGACAAACTACTAGAGCAGATAAAAAAAATTCGGCGAGATTTTTTACAATTATTATTATCATCATTATCATCATTATCATCATCATTATTATACATCTTAAGCATGCAGGTTACAAACAAAATGTTAGCACCTGCTGTGGGGTTCTCTAGTTCCTGTTTTTTTTTTTTAACAGCTCAGAAAGTGTCAGTTAAGGAAGCTGCACTTGCCTCCCTGAGATTTCCGCTTCCTCTTGCCCTTGGTAGGTGTTTCAGTCACCTCATCCTCGTTCTTATTCTCCTTTTCCTTCTCTTTTGCGGCCACTGCTTCCAGATAACCTTCAGGATACTGGAGAGCACAGCCAAGCATGCCGTTAACAACATGCCATTGTGTGTTATACCTTACGTAAGACAGGAAGTACAGCTATATTTCCAGCTACAGCTTCATTACCTGCATGGTCAGACCAAGCTTTTTAATACGTTCTTTGCCATCTCGGGTCCACGGGGCCGATTCATCATCATTCCTTTTAAGCAGGTACCTCCATACTAGGAAGCCTGACTTGCCCTTCTCTGGCCAATACTTGACCACCTGGCAATCAATCAAATAAATAAATAAATATTTTGTATCCACACACACACACACACACACACACACACACAAACATACAGTTAATCATAGAGCCCTAGAAAAGATTCGATGGCATTTTAATCACAATTTCTGCCTTCCTCAAGTAAAAACAACTTATAAAGTGCACTTATTTCAGATACGCAATTCATGGACAAGCAGTAGTGTTGAATTTGTATTTTCCAAATTAATTTAATGGGTTATTCTGTTTAATATTTTACATAACTAAATATAATGCTACACATGCAACATTCCGACGCACAATAAGAAAATACTTTGTTCCTGAAAATAGGCATCATACATTTGTGCACTCTGTCAAAATACCCAAACAACTGATGTCTTTACATACTGTCATACATGTACATACATACTGTTTATGTCCCTCCTTAAAATTTTATGTTTTAATAGCTGATGGTACGTTTTCAGTGTGTCTACTAGGCATGGAAATCACACCCACCTTGTAAATGCCATCGTATCTGTTCCCATCTTCTGGAGAGTACTTGCTGTGCTTGCGGCCTTTAGAACTGCGAACCACTCTCACAGGCTTCCCTGCCTTCCAGTCCTTTGCCTCTGCACCATCCTTCTCATTCACTGGTGCATTACAGTTTAGAGCCAGGGCCCTGTGACATTAAACATGTAAAAACCATGAGATAATCTGGGTGGAGCACATTAAGAATTTTACAGACTTTTAAATAATTTTGCATTTTTAACATTACTTTTACTACAGATAGATACAGAATGGGCTGGGAATTTTATATAAAATACAGAAATGCAAGATCACCACCAAGAACATATCCATGATGTGTTTGCAACATAGTTTGTTTTGGCCTACCAAAAGCACCAGCTTATGTAGTAAACATTCTGATTAAGGAGTTAAACTGTGTTCAGAAGCATACAGTAACAGTTGTGTCAAACATAAGCTACACAGGTATCTTGAGCAGATCAGTGTTTCTGGGATGCTTCTGAAACATGTTGCACCGCACCTGGAGGAATCAGTGGCATTGACTAGAACACCAATTCTTCACTCTGGCAACCATGTTGCAACCAGAACACCACACAGTTACTTACGCCTGGTGGAAATACTGGCCAAGAGACTGTACCAGCACTGTAAGCTGCAGTTATAGCAACACCTTCATCATGTACTTGTTCATTATAGCTCATACTAACCTGTTCATATTGGTAAGTTTCTGATCACAGGATTGTTCAGCAGTTCGCTTGTTACCAGAGAGATCTCTACCGCCAGAACCCGTGTATGTAAACTCATTACCATCATCCTAAACAACAGCATTAAACAGAGTTAGAGTCCCAGTTAAACACTTAATGTATGATCTTTAATTATGATTTGTCTTTCCATTAAAAAAAAAAAAAATAATAATAATAATAATTTAAGAGTTTTACTTAAGGTTAATTGTTGGATGAAGGGCATTACCACAAGTTTGCCATTCATACGTCGAGAAATATTTGGTTTATCACAATTAGAACTTAAGATGGAATTTATGGCCACCTTAAATAATTCCTTAAAAATTATAACTGCTATTCTTTTTATTTAAAGTTAGATTAGGTGCAAATGTGGTATTTGAATATGAAGCTAAATAATACTGCAATAAATAATCCTGATTTTACTACAAGGGCTTAATCATTATTCTTTAACCCTTTTTAGTACACTTTACTAAGTTTATCCGTTACAACAGACCACAAAAATGGTTCTCTCAGGACAAAAAGCTGAACATCAGACTGAGTACAACTATATCCAAACAAACCCAACATACCACATCATCCTCATAGCCTCCAGCCAACACCAGAGAATAAGCACCGTCATTGCTTCGGCCATGGATCCCTGCAACATGAGGCCTGTGGACCCCAGACTCACTGACCTGGTGTGCAGGAAGCATATTTTAGACACTTATATTAAGAGACAGATTTAAAGTATTAGATTGCTTGTTGGACAGACAGCTCACCTGCACTCTAAACTTCCACAGAGTACCTACAGGGACTCCTGGCACTGGCCCGTAGTGGTTAGAGGGAACGATAGTACACTGTTTAGTGCGGCCCACACAAGCCATACCCTGTAAAAAAATTTTTAAAAAGATAATAAAAAATCTTTTTATAATAATTAGCTATTAGTTACAAATTTATATCAGACATTAGACACGGCATGGTACAATTATTAAATATCCCAGCATTAAATAAATAAATCAAATTCTGTTTAACCATAGCAAAAAGACATTGTCACAAAACAAGCAGAATAGCTTGAACTATCATGATTCCATATGCAAATAAGACCACCATTCTTTTTTGAAAAATATTTGTAACAATGCTTTTAAACCAGCAGTTCTAATTGGTCAAAAAGGTGCTGATGAATTTCCTAACAGCAACCTGAAAGATCGTTTTATCTATATTTATGTCCCTTATATTGTTAATATTAACAGCTAACTCACATCTTTTATAAACATGGTGCAGCCAGAAAAGCTGGTTCAAATATAAAAAATTTTTTTAGGACTACATGTTCCTCACCAACGTATTTACAAAAATACTCTCATGTGTAGTAATTTGGAAGCAAGACAAGATTCAGAAGCCAGAATATTACAGGCTTTCTACTTCCAAATAGTTAGAGATCAACTAGAAGCCAGGTGTTGCAAATAAACTGCAAAATATTTGTAAATAATCAAGGGGGTGGTTGGTTTTCAGGAGCACTCAAGTATGTATTGACATCACAACAAGAGAAAACAACTTCCACCAGTCATTTCCACACAATAAAAAATAAATAAATAACTGCTTACAAATGGAGTCTTTTAAAACAGTTGCTAATTTCCCTAGGATTGGATGTTCCAGGATTTCAGTCCAAGAACAAGCAGTTTAATGCCCAAATATCCAGAAAAACCCAAGAGCTACATCACCTCTGTGACCAGATTAAACATCACCGCTTAATAAGAAAAACAAGAAGTATGGCCGGTCCAAGGTAGGTTTGCAAAATTGTAAACAAATCACAAACATTTCAATAGCATTATCCTTTGAACTTATCAGATGGTAGATGATTGGTCACCATGCGGAGCATCATGTTTGGGAATAAACAAACAGTGCATCAGCACAGACACCTCACAACAACTATCAAGCATGATGGTTAATATTTTTATCCATTGTAATATGCATATATATCCATAACTATATCATAAATTATAATTTGTGGATTATTTGTACTTGGTTTGCAGCCACAAAACCAGGAAGACTTAGTCACCTGGAAAACAACAAACACCACTTTATACTACAATATTCTAAAGATAATTGAAGGGCCAACTGTCCAGCACCTCTAGCAGTTTGCCCAATTGGGTCAATATCCGCCAATACATGTCTTTCCGCAGCTGGTGGAACTGAAAACGCAGAGTAATACATACACAGAGTCAAAAATAAAATAAAATAAAATAAATCCTTTACAAATATTTTAATACTAGATTTATTACTATATGATATACTGTATATTATATTATACAAGTATGTGATATATTATTAATATTACATTAATATAAAATACATCTTACTATTTTTGTTTTCCTGAAGTGTGTAAACAGTTTTTGGCTGAGTCTATATAGTTAAATGTCCCAGTGGTGTTTCCATCCGTCATCACCACTCGTGGAATACATCTAGTCAAATCAGATTACTCGGTCGGAACTGCTGCACAATTCAAGTTAGTTATTGCTCCTAAAGGTGGTTCTAGATGTTACTAATTTGTAGGATGTTAAATTTCTTTACTGGGTTTCTAAATGGTGTTTTACTTTTTGAAAGGAATGACTACATATTAAAATCTGTTGCTTTTTCTTTATAGGACTTGGTGAGGGTAACAAAAAATTAAAATGGACACGTATCCAACAGAAAAGATGCACACCTTACACTAGAAGATGCAACATAATAAAGAATAAACACATACTTTGCCCCAGTCTCTCTGACTGGACGAGCTGGCGGATGCCATCTTTGCTTTCTTCTTGCTTTCTTTCAGTTTCTCTCCAGCCAGAACAACCTCACTCGCATCATTCCGACACTCAGGGCAATACCTACACAAGAGAAACATTTAATTTACTAGGATACTACCAAATTAAATCAGACCTCTATTTCACAGACACTCCTCCTACAGTTAATGTAACTTGATTCCTTCTTTTCCTCTCACTCATGCCACTTATACTGTTAAAGGGGTGCCAGTCCACCTCAAAGCACAAGCAAACTCGCACACAGGTAATTTGGAAACGCCAATTAGGCTAATCTTCACGTCTTTGGACTATGGGAGGAAACCAAAGAACCTGGAGGAAATCCATGAAGCACAGGGAGAACATAGACCACAAAGATAAATACATTGTTAGTGTGCCACTGGAAATAAATTAAGCTTTATGTAGTTCCCGTGTTAGAGATGCTGTTCTGAAGCTCCTCACCAGTCCTCATCAGTTGGGATGTTGGTGAGAGGCGGGTTGAGACAGTACGTGTGGAAGGCCATGTCACACTCATCACACAGCAGCTGCTTGTCTGGGTCCTGCTTCACCCCACACACACGGCAGTTACACCAGCGGCAGTTTTTCTTGGGGTCATCCTTACAGTGTTTACACTCTGGCCCATTGGACCCTAAACATGAACAAAAATATGCTTAACATACATTTTCATTTGACTTAAAGAAACACCATACATTCTAATGACATTTGAAGGCACTTTTTTAGGAATGTATTAAGGCAAGAAATTAATACTGAAGAATGAACAACTTACTCTTCAGAGGGCTGTCAGAAGTGGCTGCAGGTCCCTCAGAGCTTCCAGCTTCTTCAATTTTGTAGATTTCACTTACAAACAAGATCCGGCAATCGGTCAAAGAGTCACCAGCATCCCTGTGAAACAACCACAACCAAGTTGCAATTTTACAGTTGACATCTGTATAACTCTGTTTGTATATACATTCACATGTACACACAAAAACAGTAGTGTTAGCATGAATATGCATTGCGTTTAGGGGTACAACAATTAATTGACGTCATCTACTAAAATCAGTAATCAAATTAGTTGGCAACAAAAGTGTCAATTCGTTCATGACATCATGCTTGTTACTTGTGCAAACTGTGAGCACTCTAACATGGGTGTTAGGCTTACTGGAATGAAGTGAGTAATAGGAAACACCAAAACAAAATTCTGAGTATGGCAAAATTTCACTCTTAAATTGAGCAAAAGATACTAGAATCAGGTAGAAAATCTTTGGCAAGGGCATGTTGGCTTTCTGACGGACACAAGTCGGTAGAATAGGAAAGGTTTCACATTAAAAGAGAATGACTCATTTCGCGGTTCTTAATCGTCTCAGTAGTCAATAGATAAATCAGGCCAAATAATGCTGTAAGGGCTGCAACACTGTTTCCACTGCAAGGTTAAAAATTACAGTCATTTTATATATCACAGCTCCACCTACCCAAGCAGTATTTTGCCAAAAATCTCTCGCTGGGTGCGTGTCTCCCTCTTCCTCTGAATCTGAGCGTCGTACCAGTAGCCACGCTCTTTTGGCTCGTCAGGGTTGTAGTTGACCATAACCACCATGCCCTCCTCAAGCTGGTGCCACTGGTAGACAGTGCGGGCACGTGGGCGCACATCCTTTCCCTGGAGCTGTACAACTCCATTCTCCGGGTAACTGCAGGACATGCAAATGCAGTTTTGTATGTGCTCAATACAACAAGGAGGACCAAATAAGGAGGGGAAAAAGAAAACAGCATAAGAAATGGCTAACCAGAAGTTACTGTGTTTCATTGTTGGATCAGTTTGCTTCATACAAATTATACTATACGATTAATAATAATAATAATAAAAAAGGACTAATAGATAACATTATTTACGGTCCCATATACAAAGTTTTAAAATCGTTTAATCTTCTCTTTTCTGTCTGACATGTTAAAACATGTAGTGCCATTTTCCACCTATGCTTATTATTATTGTTATTATTATTATTATACATGATTAATATAACTGGGGAGGGTTTACAATGAAGTTTTATAATAATCTGGACTTTCTACTGCCATTTTATTTGTGATTGAATTCTTCAAATATGTCAGTAAAAATTTTACATGAATATATTCCCCTCTTGGCAATGTGAGGAAAATAAGCTCACTCTTCGTATTTGATGTGGTACCGGATCTCATCCTGTCCATTCGTTTCCATACTTTCATTTTCTGCAGCTTTAGGAGTCTTTGTCACGTTTATGATCTGAGCCTCAAACCAAGCACCCATATTCAGGTCTCTGGCATCCACAAGCTCGTTTATCTGCAGAATATTAATATGCTATAATTTATATTTTGTTATTAATAAATAATTAAAAAGAATATGCACTGAAAAAAACATTGTAAAAATAAAGATAATACAACAACGTAGTATTATCAATGTTTACTACTTAAGAGGTAAGCAGCAAAATAACAAGGTTCATAGCACACTTTACCTTATAGAGGCCAAAGCCCGGGTCGATGAGGTCACTCTGGGCTGAGGTTCCAGCATTCTGACCCTCACATTCTCCATGAGTGGAGCTCTTATCCGACTCACTCTGACCTGAACCACAGCCAGAGTCAGAGTCTGAGAGCTCTGCCTCCTTGTCTTTGGGCAATGAGACTGCAGGAAGTGCCTGTCTCACTAGTAGCTGAACAATGTCATTCAGGCCCACATTGTAGTCAAAAATAGTGTGACCATCTTCCATCTGTAACACAATTCAAACTGCAGTGTCTAAACATTTGCTTTTTACTAAATGACAACCATAAAACAATCAGATCTGAAAATACTTCATATCTGCATACATTACCCTTGAAAAACAAGCTAATTCTTTTGGAAGAGCATTTACACATGAAATTAGGTGATTATTTAAAGAAAAAAAAAATCCCCATACAAGAGCAAGTGGTTGAGTAAATTTATGCAAGTAAACGAACAAAAATTACTCAGCCTTAAACCATAAATGCAATTTTATACACAAGTTTAAATCACTTACTTCCAACAACACCCTAAAAAAAACATTAAAAGACTAAAATAAATAAAATGTTTACACAAAGATAAGAGACGTCATACAAATATGACAAAAGTAAAAGCACCCAATAAAAGCAGCAGTTATCCACCCCATCCGACACTTTAATGGCCATAACATTTAAATGAGTCCATAAATACATTAACATATTTTCCCATCATGTTATATTTATCTGACCTGTTTGCCCCTGTAAAAGAGCCTCTGTCTCTCAGGCTCAATGTTGAAAAGCTCCATGATTCGCAATCTCAGTTCATCCACCTTGGTGAGTTTGGACAGGGAGTCGACCCGATGGGTCTCCTTACCATCCATAGTGCGCACCTGGATCCACATTGCAGCAGCCCTACACCAACAAAGATCAAAGATTAAAAAATAATAATAATAAAATAATAATAATAATTCGACTGCACTTTACATTGAAGGAGAACTAAACCTGAAAAGCTTTACGGGTCAAAGGTGAGGTTTTGTCTAAAGAAGAATCCACCCTGATGACTTGCACTCTAATCTTTATGATTCTCAGTGGTGTCCAAGATTGAACATAATCTCTCTGTTAAGTTTCACTCTGGTTATGGCATCCTACATTACCCACGATTCCATTCGCCTGCCTACTGATTGTGGCATCTGTGGGACTTCAGTCCCATAATCTGTCCTTTACTCATTTTTACACACCACTCAAACAGAAGAGCACGAAAATGTTCAGCTTTTCATGGTAGTAATGCACTTGATGCCAGCTCACTTGACATGTAGTAAGTTTCTTGAAAATGTTTTGTATAGCTACTCTGATGTCTAAAGAGGGGAAAAGAACCAATTATTCTTTTGTTTTTGGAGCGAAAAACAAACAGTAAGGTTTCACTAATAAATGTTACCCTACGACATCAAAGCAACAACAAAATTCTCTCGGGATTAATGAAAATGCACCCTTAACCAATACATTAGCACAGCAATCAGTGGGGATTGATATTGCATGTGTTGTAGAGTTTATTTTTTTTGTCTTTAAGTGCAAGTTGCTCCACTCCAACTCCATCCGTTTATTTGGGCGGAAGTGCGCTCAGTCGCCCCCTGCTGTCTAGTTGTTGTATGACAGATATAAACACTCCCGGGCTGGCACAACCTCCAGGATTAAGCCTGCTAGTATAACGCGGGTTATTACTAATAGTGAAAGAAAATACCATTCATAAATTATAAACGTCGTAGTTCACATTTATCACGGTTACTAAGCGCTTAGAGAAATGTTTTTCTAATCTACACAATTTAGTTTAAAATGTCCTTTGTTGTTTTAGTCATTGTTCAACCTTAATGCTTTAGCTATGCTAAGTAAGCTGTATGCGGAAATACCAATTACAGTAATGTTGTGAGTTAAAAAAAAAAGTTTGTTTAAACACAACACGAGGAAAACAAAAGTTAGTTAAATTTAATTATCTAAAGGTAATAGACTGGCGGTAACCGAGCTATCCGACATTTAACCCCATTCACTAAGCCTGGATATATTCACAATTAGGCAATAATTAAGTTAAACCTTTAAAAAACGCAATTAAGTTGGAGCTTTATTTACTTTTAGAGAAGCAAACATTACATTTAACCTCTTATTCAAATTCAGTTTGCAGGAGTCTCAAGTTCAGCTTAGTAACGTTACAAAAAGAAAAAAAGTATACTTTTAAAAGAAAAACAATTAACTCAAATTAAACTACAGCACAAAGTTCTCTCATTCTCAAATCCATCTTAAAGTATGATTTAACTGTTAATTATATTTTCAACAATAAAGGCAAGAACGAAAGTTACAATGCGGACCTTTTAACTAACTAAAAAAAAAAAACTAAAATTAGATTTTCACGATTACCTCTGTCTTGACGTCCACCCGAAACAAGAAAGCAACTAGTTATAATTCAGTAAACACGCGTCAGACTGGAATATTAAAACTCTTTAGACTCTTAAACCTGCACTACATAAAACCTCGTACAGCGGCGATTCAATAAAAATTGCTCCAACAACGTGTTTTCCCCTCCTGCAGCAGGCGATGTCGCGATTCTATTGGCTCCTGTTGGACGAAATTCGTGCGCAGATTGGCTTACACAGCCGTCAATCAATTCTCTGACCGGAGCTTTAGGCTCAGCGCGCGAAATCAAGCTCTCGCGGCAGCACGTGCCTACGTTAGGTTATGTATCGCGATATTATGCTAATATAACGACCTTTTATGGACACAAACATCGTTATGGACTTTAAAAACACTGTAAGGTTTTGTAATTATATCACATTAGACAGAGAAATAGACACTGTATGATATGTTGTCATATATATATATATATATATTTAAGGTAAAGCCTTTAACTAATCCTAAACTATATTTAAAAAACAACATTAAATTTGTGGAATACTAATAAGCGCTACATCGCCACTAAACCTGAGACACAGATTTGGCCAAATCCCGCCTCCTGCGCAGGGATTGGTCCGTGGGACATACTCAAGGCTTCACTGGTCCAATCGAGGTCCTGCGCGTGAGTACAACATACTGGCCAATCCTAACGCGTACTGGCGTGTTTGTTCTTTGTGTTGATTGGCGGGAGAATGTGAGACTGTCATAAATATCATCAAGATGGCGAAAGTAGTTGTGTTGCATGTTTTGTAATCAGTATGTTTACTTTCTTTTTTTTTTTTTGCTTTTATACACACCTTTCCGCAGTTGAGTGGGCACTAAAGTCATGACTGTAGTAACGCACTATTCTACTTAATTAACTACTAGCATAACCGCAACTCATTAATATTAAAAATACTGATAATTTATTATATTTACTTTAGACTTCACTATTTTGATCTTAAACAATAAGAGTATGCAGCATATAAATATGTGTCCATTCATCCAGCAAGGAATCTCTGTAGTCCAATTTAAGGACTAATGAGGCCAGTGGTGACTGATTGTATTTATTTCCATTTTACAACCATGGTAGGCCCTCCAGTCAACATTCACACATGTTGGTCTAATCTCAATGTCTTTGACTGAGAAGGGAAACCAGAGTACCCGGTGGAAACCCACCAAGCACAGAGAGAACATGGAAACAACACTGTGCGTACAGTCCCTCAGGTGAGAGTTGAACCTTTGACCCTGGAGGTGCAAGATGACAGTGCTAACCATTGAGCCACGGTGCTGTTATAAATATGTGTAAGGAATAAAAAAAAAATCTCAGGACTTGCTGTTATTTTGAAATAATAGAGGATGTGATGTGAAGTTAATTATTTCGTATATCAGCACATCCTGATATTTCATATCCTCACCTGACTGCACTATTATAAACAGTGTTTATTAATTAATTAATTTATTGATTGATTAATCTATCTTTCTATGTATGATTTGACTGATTTCTATTTATTTTTTTAAATCAAGCCTTAATATTCTTCTTCACCTTGTTACTTGTAGGTTGTTGTATAATCTGTGAACTGTCAATGTTACAATTTCCCTTTGAAATTAATAAAGTCTATCTATCTATCTATCTATTGTCTAATTTATTCATAAAAATAGATTCAGCCTTTTCTCCAGTTGTAGATGCAGTTAATGTAGAAGACAACAATATTAGTCAGTTCCTTTTATCTCACACTTTTATAAAATTATAAAAATTATAAAAGTATATTATAGACTTCTTAGAACATTGATCAAATTATACTTCAACTGCAACAATACAAAGTTTTGCATCCAATTTACTTTTGAAATGTATTTCAGCATTGATATTTTCCTACTCCACAGAGTGCACTTCCATGATTCTATAGTGCACAATCCAAAAAACTGGGACAGAGTGAGACTTTTAAGTTCCTATGGCACCATTACACCCACCATAGGTTGTGCTACATTCTTGGATGCATGCATGCATTCAGTTGATTGTCATTCACAATTGTTCAGGAATTGTTGTGAAAATGATTACACATATTGTTCTGTACTTATTACATTGCATCTCCGATTGACATCTCCACATATACAAGTGCAGCAAGATGTCTGGGCTAAACTGCAATAGTGGTCTAGATTGTAATAGCACTTTTAAGCAGTAAAATATATACAGAAAAGTATAGTTGGAGATCATTACAAACTGTACTGGAGACTGACTCTTTAAGACTGGAGTTGAAAAACAATGCTGTACAGGTTAAGGGGTATAGAGAATGAGTGAGATTTGAAAAGTTATAGACCTATTATTGCCAAATGCAGCTGTTTGGCTTTTTTATCTGTTACATATAATTCTCAGGTCCACAGATTGAGTTCAATGTATCTAACAAATTAAGATAAATGATGTATTTATTTATTAAAATGACTGTTATTCAGATATGGGGACTTTAGGGACCACGTCAACACCTTGAATTCTGTTATTTTTCTCAAGCCATTTCCATTTACTGTGTGGCAGGTCATATTATCCTGCTGAAAGAGGACACTGCCATTAAGGAATACCTTTTCCATGAAGGGTTTTACTTGGTCTGCAGCAGTGTTTAGGTAGGTGATATTTGTCAATGTAACATCTACATGAATACCAGGACCCAAGGTTACCAGGCACAACATTGCCCAAATGATCATCTGCACATTCGCTTAGCTTGCCTTTTTCCCATAGTGCTTCCTGGTGTCATCTCTGTCATCAGCACCATCATAACCAGCAACCTTTACAACACTTTGTGCTCCAGTCGCTTTTCTGCAGGATTAGACCTGGGCTAGCTTCTTCTCCACACATGCATTATTGAGTCCCCGGGGTCAATGGCATTGTCACTTGGATGAACTACCTTTTGGTATGTACTAACCTTTGAATACTTGGGACACCCCACAAGACCTGTTATTTGTGAGTTGCTCTGACCCTGTCATCTATTCCTCTCAATCTGGCCCTTGTCAAAGTTGCTCAAATCCCATTCTTCCTGCTTCCAACATGTCACCTTTGAAAACAGGCAATTTACTTGCTGCCTATTATGAGCGACCCCAAAGACATAGTAAAAAGTTCATAAATGTAATTCACTTGACCTGTCAGTCAAATGTTTTTTTACTTATATATATAGTGGTTTTAATGTTAGGGTTGGTGTAACTGCATATCATATTTATGAATATTTATATAATTGTACAAGGACCTTTGTGCACATGACAATAAAGTCATAACAGCACGACACAATCTATTATCTCTAGAAGCCTGTAACTAGCTCCAAATATTTAATCTATCTCTCAAAAGTAAATATTTATTTTAGTGAACATGTCCGGGCCATCAGAATGACAAGTCCTCGAGTCATTGTTTATGAACAAGGGATTCACAATGTTTAGTCATCTTATCAGTGTACGTAAAAGACTACTTTATAAATATTTCCTGATCCAAACTATGGCTAAGATTTGATGATTAAAAATGCACAAAGCTTGGTCTATAGTTCATTTATCAATACAAAAGTACACATTACTGTATGTGAAAGATTAATAGCAAGAGATTAGACAGGATTTACTTTTATGCTTTTTTTTTTACTGATTGTGTTGACAGGCCATGTCACTGCAATATAAAAAAGAAAAAGGAAAGACTGCTTTACAGAACTTTAAGTCTGGCTCAGTGGTTAGTAGTTAGCATTGTTGCTTCACATCTCCATGGAACAGTGAATGGAAGGAAAGAATTAACATGTCCTTCCTATGATTGGTGGGTTTCCTCTGGGTACCCCGGTTTCCTCTCAAGTCCAAAGACATGCTGATTAGGTTAATTGGCATCTTCAAATTGCCTCTAGTGTTTGAGTAAGTGTGTGAGCATGTGCTAGCTTGAGCCAAGGTGGACCATAGATAGTTCCTCAAGTTCCATCGGAAAGGCTCCAGGCCTTCCTGCAACCCTACAGGATAAGTGGCATAGAGAATGAGTGAGAGCACCATCAGGACATCTGTAATCCAGTAACTTTTCTGCAGGACTGAACTTAACTGGCTAGCTTTTGAGAGGGGGGGAGAGAGAGAAAGAAAGAAAGTACTTGCACATTCCGTTGGCAGATCCGTACATGCAGGGCACTATGCGGAATTATATGACAGTTTTTCTACACCTCCTAACTTTCCTGATTTTGTTCCTGATCACAATACAGCACTGAAAGAATCTTTTGGAGTGTCTTATCCATCCTTTGCAGACGTCTGCTCTGACGTCCTCACATACTGCATTCATGACAGTCTGTATTTTATTGAAATGGTTGCTAATGAGTTGGTTTGTTTTAAACATTTCCCTCTACTGCTGAAGTCAAGATTAACACAAGAGCAGCTCGATAATTCAGCACACATTTACAGAAATAAAAATACTGTTTGATAATAGATATTTCAAGAAAACATGATCGACAATATGACAACTAGTTCATCCATTTTTGCATGTAATGACATATACAGTGGACTAATTTTTTTAATGTGTTTGCTGGGTGAGACTATTCAACAGAGAAGCAATATGTTGTACATTATACAGATGTGTGCGTAATCACTTGCATCAAAATACAAAAGCACTTGCAATTTGTTCAAAAGAATATGAAATTGCTTCTGTGCTATGCACAAGTGACTAAATGAAGTGGAATTTGTATAAGTTGTTTATTTAGAATTTCTGAACCAAAACGTCTGAGTAAGACTCTAAGTGTTTATCATCACTGGAAATTTGCCGCCATCTAGCGGTCATAGAGTCAGGCTGCATCTTAAGATTCAAGATTCAAAGAACTTTATTAATCCCAGAGGGAAATTGCTTTGTCTTGGTTACAGTTGCTTTGATTTGTTTACTAGGAAAAAAGGAAAGTACAGTACAGGGTAATTGTTTGAAAAGTAATAAAAGACATTGCCACAGGCCAGGGAATACAATAGTATGGGGTAAAATGTTAATAAAATAAATATACATAAACTGACAAAAGGTTCAGCAGTCTATGACATTGTTTAGTTTTAGGGTATTGTAGTTTCTGTGTATTGTTGCATTTCTTTGAAGAAGATTTTGAATAAAAGGTTTTCTGCTTTAAGAATTTATTTTGTGAATATGGAATTTTGCTAAAATGACACCAATATATATGATATAAAACTGTGTTTTTATGTGTAAGGTAATGAGAAGTAAACAGTGAGGCAATGAAAGTACTGTAGTGGACAAATTCTTCCCAAAACATTACAGTATTATGAAAGCACCAAAAACAAGTGTAAAGCTGTTTCAACATCAAGACCACAGACACCGCAGGACGTAATAAATTATTATTTATTAAATTCAAATAATTATACTTTTTTAAATGTATGTTTTTTTACTTATATATATTTGTTGTGCAAATTTTCTTTTGTTGAATAATATCGATAAAGAACTTTAAAGCAAGCATGTTTAAGTTTTTTTGTGATTAAGTGTTGGAGACAATGTCTAAACATTTTACCATTTATTACTTGGGACACATTTTCTCCAGTAGTGAATTACACATTGGGTAACATAATCTTCATTTTCTTTGGCAATGTTAAAGACTATGTAGGGGTAATAATATTATCTCATATTTGACATGGGTTTAGGTGTTTTTTTGACACATGTACTTAAGACAAATAATATTCATTACCCTCCTGTAAGTAATGCACATTTAATGAGCTGTAAATAACATTTCAAATGATTTCTAGCATTTGAAACACAGACAATATTGGCTGGTTTTCTTCCCTTTTTTTCTTCCTTTTTCCACACTGCGGTTAAAATAGTCGCTCTTCTTCAAAATCTGGGTAATCGAATATAATCGAACCTACCAGTTACTTAAAAATTCAACACTAATTTTTTTTTTCATCTTTACTGTGCTCAGCTGTTAAGGAGTGGATTGGAAATTTCAATAGTAAGATAAAAATAAATAATTAATATTTTGGTGTCAGAGTTCCTCAATAAAATAAAATAAATAAAATCCCTCTCTACTGTCATTTGAATTGATTCAGAATTTAATAATAACGATAATAATAATAATAATAATAAACGTAAATAATTGTAAAAAGGTTTTCCTTGCTTGTATACACATGAATAATGTAAAGTTGTAATGCGTTTGCTAATTACTAATGATGTAAATGATGGTTTTGCAGAAACTTTCTGTGGTTATGTGGGAGCTCGTGGAAGGTCGCTTTTACCGCTAAGTGTCTAAAAGCCGAGCCCTTACATTTTACATGCGGTCAGATTAACCGTGCTTTCAAGAAGAGCGTCCGGTTTAACCGCAGTAGTAAACGTGTACTATTAAAAGCTTGTGGAAGCCATTAAATATTACATGTTCCACTTGTTTAAAACTGTGCTGTTGTACGTTTGATCTTTGACCCAGTGATGTCACGGTATTCCCAAACAAATTCCTCTTCCTGTTATTTTTTTTACGGAAGTAACTAACAGCAAACAGCGTTACTGACTAGAGGTATGTTTGTAAATTTTACAGCAGTGTTTCTTGTTGTTGTTGTTTTTGTTTGCTTGATGGTCAGCTGTTCAATGCGTTCAGAGTCGCGTGTGTGTCTGTGTTGGTGTTGGTGGGTGTCATATTCCGAGTCAGATCGAAACAGTATTTTAGCAGTCTATTTCCTTCATGACTCACATTTATTTAAATTTAAGTTCTAAGAAGCCGAGAACACTTAATTCATAAATCGAACAAACCCTTAAAGAAACATTCATGAAGCCTTTAACAGCTCGAGTACAAAGGAAGTTTAACGAAACCTTCAAAAACAGACAGGTGTTCCAGAATAGCAACAGATTGCAAACTTCTGCATAGAAAGAAGTTTTAAAGACTAACCAGAAAGACTGTTCTAATAATAATAATAATAATAATAATAATCATAATAAACATTTAAATAGAAACTATACACTATTTCCAGTCAGACATTAAAGTTTTCACATTCATGACCATTATAATGCAAAAACACTAATTTCCAGACTTATAAATGCATGAAAAGAATAACAGTTAAAAAATGAAGTTTGTAATTTAGAACATCTTCACTAACGTATAACATTTTAAATTTTTTACCTTTTCACAATACTGTGATAAATTATTGAAAAGATCCAGAATTTTTCACAAGCTATGAAGGATTTAGCTTTTCATAACCTTGTCAAGGACATCAAGTTCACTTTTTCTCTACTGTGCTTTTTTAATTGTATCCTTGTCACTGTGGGTTGATTTTGAATGGAACTGATAATGTTAGGCAAACTAGTTATTTAGTTTGTTTTTTCTTTCATTTTTTATCAGATTTTTTTATTTTATTTAATAAAACTTTTTTAAAAACTGATTAATGCGATCACGTTAAGAAACAAATAGACATAAAATAGATCTGTTTCTTTTGCAGAGTTATGGACTTGGATGAATCTGTGTTATCACCCTGCTGGATCAGTACCCCTTTAGAGCCGCAGGAATGAACATGAACATGTGTGCTGGGCATGGTGGTTTTTCCAATATTCATAATGCACTAATACAATGGCAGAAGAGACGGCACTGATGGATGAAAAGAAGCTGACAGAGCTCTGTGAGAAACCCAACACTTTGGTGAATAGCCTTCCAGAAAGATCGATCTCAGGATCAAGAGTCACTGAGAACACAGGTGCTGGATGTCTAATAATGGGTTCCTCCTTACAGCCAAGCAGTGGAAACGCTGAGGTATTAAACACTCAGAAAGAACCACCTAAACGAGATGATAGCTACCCATCCTCTCTTCGCTCCACCTCCACTTTCACTTCCTGCAGTTCCTGCAGTCTAGAAATCAGTTTATCCACCACCACAACCAATAACCATGACAAAAAATCTAGACCACTGCCCCTAAAGACACCTTCAGAGAGCAGAGCTGGTCAAAGCCATGAGGCCAAGCCCCCAAGTCCCATGGTCTGTGAGAAATCAGTTCCTTCAGTAACAAAGTCATATAGACCCAACCCACTTCAGGAAAAGGAGCAGCCAACAGAATTAAAAGTCAGGCAGTGCCTAGATAAGCATGGCAGTTCTGAGATTGTAACACCCAAGAGTCCAAGTATAGAATCCAGACAAGAGAAGACATTTTTCTCCAGCCCTAGTGATAATGGCAAGGTAGGAGCTCAACCAGTGTCAACAAACCAGTCACCTAAAACAACTTGCACCCAGGACGTTGGAAAGCATGATCGCAATAGTACAGGAATGAAGGCTAGCCAAGAGGAGGAGGGCATATTTTATGCATTTGTAATCCTGCATGCACAAGAGGACTCTGATGAAGCTGTGAGACTCAAGTCCAGGTTGGAGTCAATCTCTTCAACAATTGGAGCAACTTTCTCAGAGGACTTTGCAGTTCCTGGTCAGTCCACCTTTAAGTGTGTGGAGGATGCCATTGAGAACTCAGCCTTTGTCATGCTGCTACTCACAACAAACTTTAACACCCGACTAAATGAGACAAGCGCAGATTCTGCACTTATGAACTCGATTGAAAAGCCACACAAATACAACACTGTTATCCCTCTGCTGCCCCGGGCCAATGGTTTGACTCGTAACCAAATGCCTTTCATTTTGAGAACTAAAAACCCACTAGATGAAAAGAGGGACAAAAACATTTTCGAAAAAATGGTCCAAAAGGTCTTGGACTCAAGAACCATACAGAAACAGAAGTTATTGTGGAGTAAGGCACAATTGGTAAAGCAACAAAGAGAACAACAGCAGTCGCTTCTGGAGCAGAGACAGTATTATAGTGATATTATTCGAGAGTCTACAAAGGTCCAGGAGTTAGAGGAGCAAGTACGGCAAATGCAAATGCAACAGCAACGACTGCTACCTCCTTTTCCTGGAAGACCACAACCGTTTGGTCCCATGCCTGCCCAAAACCCAAGTCCAATACCTTCCTACTACAGTGGGAATATGTGGCAACAACCACCACCCAACATCCGCATTGAGAATGCTAAATGCATCATGATTGGGAATAATTCTACCATGACTGTGGGACAAGGTGTAGACTCTGGAGAAGAAGATGACTTCTAAAAAATGAAACACTCGATAAATCACAAAAATAAGTGCAATTCACATCACTATGAAACTGATTCTTTAAATTATCCAATGATTAGTGTGACTCACGAACCCAGGTTCATTATTACTCATAGGGTATGATCACATGGTTACTTTACTGTTGGCTTTTTCAGAATACAGATTAAATCTGTGCTTTAATGTCTGCCAATTTTTTGTTTGTTTGTTACTAAATCAGTTCTCGTCTTTTGTATTTGACTGGCAAAAAAAAAAATCCCAACTTCCTTTTACTCTAAACTTACCATTAATCGTACTATAGTAGCCTACATTTCTCTGCTTAGGGGACTTCACTGAATCTATTTGGCTGTGTATTCAATTACTTTTATATACAGGTTAGGAAGCTACCTCTGTTGATCCTCCTAGGATGTTCATAACTCTATTATAAACATGTTTATTTGTCTGTTTTTTTTTTTTCAAAAACACAGAAAGACATAACATTGCTGACTAAAGCTCAATCTCACAACTATATGGTGTTTTTTTTCATTCTACTCGTGAGAAAAAAATTCAGTTGTCTTGATTGTTGAAAAAAAGAACAATGGGGCTTAACCCTTCTGTTTCCTTTTGTGTTTTATATAAAATATATTATTTTAAAAGAGGGTGTTTACAAAACTGTAGTAGCAAAGTACAGTATTCTTAGCCATTCTCAATTGTCTGTACATTTATTACATATGGAAATCCCAAAGTCAACGTGTATCTACAAATAGAATACTTAACAGAGACTTCTTGGGCTTGGTTTTGGATGGCTTGGAGCAAAGATGAGCAAGAACAAAAAATGAGAAAGAACATAATCAGCACAATATGCAGATTAAATCACTTAACACACCTGTGGCAGGAGGTCGAGACTATGATGTTGAAGATTGCTTATGAGATATCAGTCACTTAAATTACAAATGAAATTTGGTGCATTTATCCATATCAGTAAGCTATTCTGTACATAGTTTTATTTTCTCAATAGAACATCTGATTATTTTACACTCTATGTGTTATTTGTGGATTATGGTGTGATTGTGATATCCAGCATATTAATAAAATGCTTACTTAAATTTCTCAAGCCTGGTATAACAGAAAAGGTGGATGATCAGAAATCAATTGTCAGTGTAAATTATCAGTGGGTTTTTTTTCTTCATCTAGAAAACAGACTTTTTGTCATATAGATTTTATCAGCTGAACCATTTCAACAGTTAAGTCACATTACTCCCACCCATTGTCTTCTTACTTTGTCTAGGACTTGACATTTATCTTGGAGCGCTTGTTTTTAAAAACAAATAATGGGCATTAAGGGGTGAGTACACAGTGTTAATATATTTGTTGTGACTACTGTACATTTCTGAGAGTGTGGAGCAAATCTGTAGATTGTTTTTTTTGCAGTAGAAAGGAATCACCATAGAACCATAATTAAGGTATTTGAGTGTTACAGCAAAATAGTAAAAAAAATTAATAAATAAAAAATAGGGTGGTGTGATATGGCCTGGTGCACACATGCACATCGCACATCTTGAATAGTTTTATTTCACCTATACTAAAGCAATTTGGGAACAATTAAAAAATTTTATGTATCACAGAATGGCAAATTTGGCTAATACAGTATAATACAGTTGTTCCCCTACCAGTCACTGTTTTTATCTTTACTGGAAAGAATAATATTATACAGCTTCTGCAGCCTCTCTGTACACATACACACATCGATTCACAAAGAATCATAGTATTTTCTGATCAGGAAGAGAATTTCATTTTTGTTGTTGTTGTCGTCATTCTTGTGTTTGCAACACAAAGTGTTTAGATCAGACAAAAAGTCGGAATAATTGTAAACTTGCACGTGAGCTCTCCATGTGAAAACGTGGTCGTTGGCCCCGCCTCCGGAAATGCGTCACAAGGTCAACACTTGCGCTTACAGGGGTTACGTGACCAAGATGGCGGCCTCCTTGTGTCACTGTTATCAGGTGAGATTTTTTTTCATTAAAACCTTTGTTCACGCCTGATCGGAGGTGTGTATATTTACTGAAATGTTATGCTTTAAAAGAAACATTTATTTAGCATTTGTAGGGGTTCTGCAGTAAAACGGAACGACCAGGGGTTGTATCTAGCTAGCATTAGCGTGTCGTGCCGGTGAGCCGATTTTTATTTGGGACCTTTTTTCCCCCAGTTTTTTTTTTTTTGTGGGAGGCATATTTACTTATAGAAATTTTTATCGATTTAATCTGTTTAAATGCTGGGCGTATGTAATGAATCTCACATAAGAGCATTCTCATTGCTGTAGTGAAGACTCATGAGTAAGGCGCGTGCCCCCACCATGCCCCGTGTAGTGCAGGCTGTCGGTATTACAGTCGGTCTGTGATGCCTTTAATGTGTTGTAGTGTACAGTTTGTGGTGTGTTGTCTATTTGTTTTGGTGCTGTTTTTATATTTGTGTGAATAAATGTATGCCCTTCTGACCTCATTTATAATGAATGGGAGAAATACATGTACTCTGAGAACTTTATATGGGATTCAGTATAACTTTATTATGCACCATATGTGTTAAATAATATTTGACAAGGAGACTTTGACTTCTTTGTCAAGGAGCAGAATTACTGCTGGTTTCATATTGGGTGGCACAATGGCTAGTGATTAACACTGTGGCCTTGCACCTCCAGGGTCAAAGGTTCGAGTCCCAGCTTTGGGTCTGTGTGTGTGGAATTTGCATCTTCTCCCTGCGCTTGGTGGGTTTCTTCCAGGGACTCCGGTTTCCAAAGACATGCATATTAGACTAATTGCCGTTTCCAAATTCCCCAAAGTGTGTGTGCTTGTACCCAGCAATGGTTTGGCACCATGTCCAGAGTGTACCTCATGCCCCCATAGGCTCCAGGCCACTCGTGAACATGTACCAGATACACAGTTTAGGGAATGAATTACTCTATGAATGAATGAATGAGAGTGAAATTTCAATATGCACTTGTACTTTGTGTCTGTTGAATGTTTTTGACGTCTCAATCTCTCTCTTGCTCTGATTTCAGCACTATGTCAGGAGGGGTTTAGTATTACTCACTACGCGCACTTGTTTGTCGACATATGAGAGCTCTCGTGTACATAGGATATGTGGGTCTGTCACAAGTGCCTCACAGGTTTGAACTATTCTGATTTTACTTTTTATCTAGTTTTATTGTTTAAAAAGTCTGTTAGATATTTCATGAGAATAACATTTATTATTTTGTGCTTGTTCAGGTTCGGTATTTATCCGCAGACAGAGGAGGGCGAAAAGGCTTCTTAGGTGAATTTTTGGACAGCTTGAAGCAGGAGCTGAACAAAAACAAGGAAATGAAAGAGAACATCAAGAAATTTCGTGAGGAGGCCAAAAAGCTGGAGGAATCTGAGGCACTTCAACAAGCCAGGCGGAAATATGTAAGTTCTTGTTATCAATTATTTAGTCATTAAGGTTCATTCATACAAGATAAATAACAGGTTATTATATTAACAATTCCATGTGTACTACATGCAGTTTAGTTAAATACAAAGTGATTGTTTGACTTTTTATACAGAGATTTGCAAAATATAGATTACGGATTTATGGATTTATGAATAGATGCGTATCTGTGATACAACGAATTAACCGAAAACACATCATTGCTCTGCTACTGCTGTTGACTTTTTATATTTTGTTTGCTTTAAACTACCTTATTAAATGGATGCTTAATCCTGCTCTGATTATTCCAAGTTGTTTGTAATTCTGAAATAACACTGCCTGCGAAACTTTTTCCTTCTGGTTAAACACTTAAGGCTTGTAATGCAGAGGACATGTCTGTGTGGGAAGACTAAATCAGTAAGGGTGCTCAGATCAATTGGCCACAGATCAAAATTGGCCAATATTCACTTAAATTTACAGAACGGATGTGTCTTAACTGGATTATCACACAAAGACATGCAAAAGACATATTTTTCTCTTTAACGAGAAGATTTTTCTAAAGCAGTGTTCCATGTGAGGAACGTCTGCCAAAAGCTTTAATACAATAAACCATATTCACCACAACACACCATGAATAATTTAAGTAGGAAAGTTATCTGCTGAGGCAGCAGCTATCTCTTGTAAGTTGACCCTCACTCAACCACCTATAGAGGAAGCCCTTAAAAAGCTTGGGTATTGTTCTACAAAGAGTAAAAAGGCTAAAACCATGATCACAAAAATAATAGTGAAAAGAGAAATAAAGAGTGGTTCCCAGCTCTGGCCTAGGCAGCCCGGGTTTACTCTACCGCTCTATAGACGCGGGCTGATGGTTAGCAACTATTCACAGCAGGACTGTACACTCTCTGGATGACAAGCAGTATAGACTGTCTCTGAAAATGCAGGAATTCTGATATTTCAAAGGAAATACCTGTCCTCGCTGTTTACTAATAAATAGCCATGATTGGCTCGCCAAATACAAAGTGACTGATGTGGCACTATTAAAATGGCAACCATTCATGGGGACATGGGCAGAGAAGCCTCTGCACAACATCTGTTTGCTATGCAGTGACTGTCATGTTGTTTATGCAATAAGTCTGCAAAGCCAAGGCCTTTAGTGTCCACCAAGAAATAAATGTTTATTAATTGTTTTTCATGAGTAAAATAGTGCCTAGGTTTAAGTAACATTTTATTTTTCTCTGTGTATTGTAATATTTCTGTGTTAAATCATCTCTCTGTAGAAAACCATCGAGTCTGAAACAGTAAAGACTTCAGAGGTGCTGAAGAAGAAGCTGGGAACGCTGTCAGAGACGGTCAAAGAGGTGAGTATACTTGCACAGAACATTTATAAAGGATATGCGGAAAAGCAATGAAAAAGTACTAAATATTGTCAAAAAAGTTAGTAAACTGTAACTTTCTTACTACTGAGTTGGCAGCCTTTTTTTTCCTAAAAAAACTGTACATGGTATTAAAAGGTTTACTTCAAATAGTAATTACTATTCAATTAAATATCTTCATTTTACAATAGATGCAAAAGCATAATAAGTGACAGATGTATACAGCAGTGTCCTTCAGCTCCAGTCCTAAAGGGTCAGTGTCCAGCACAGATTGTAATGCACCAACACCAAAACACACCCACTGAACCTGGTAATTAACAATTCCATTAGTTAATCACCAAACTGTGCTGGCTAGTGACCCTCCAGGACTCGAGCTGAAGAATTTCTTACTACTGAGTTGGCAGCCTTTTTTTTCCTAAAAAAACTGTACATGGTATTAAAAGGTTTACTTCAAATAGTAATTACTGTTCAATTAAATATCTTCATTTTACAATAGATGCAAAAGCATAATAAGTGACAGATGTATACAGCAGTGTCCTTCAGCTCCAGTCCTAAAGGGTCAGTGTCCAGCACAGATTGTAATGCACCAACACCAAAACACACCCACTGAACCTGGTAATTAACAATTCCATTAGTTAATCACCAAACTGTGCTGGCTAGTGACCCTCCAGGACTCGAGCTGAAGAATTTCTTACTACTGAGTTGGCAGCCTTTTTTTTCCTAAAAAAACTGTACATGGTATTAAAAGGTTTACTTCAAATAGTAATTACTGTTCAATTAAATATCTTCATTTTACAATAGATGCAAAAGCATAATAAGTGACAGATGTATACAGCAGTGTCCTTCAGCTCCAGTCCTAAAGGGTCAGTGTCCAGCACAGATTGTAATGCACCAACACCAAAACACACCCACTGAACCTGGTAATTAACAATTCCATTAGTTAATCACCAAACTGTGCTGGCTAGTGACCCTCCAGGACTCGAGCTGAAGAATTTCTTACTACTGAGTTGGCAGCCTTTTTTTTCCTAAAAAAACTGTACATGGTATTAAAAGGTTTACTTCAAATAGTAATTACTGTTCAATTAAATATCTTCATTTTACAATAGATGCAAAAGCATAATAAGTGACAGATGTATACAGCAGTGTCCTTCAGCTCCAGTCCTAAAGGGTCAGTGTCCAGCACAGATTGTAATGCACCAACACCAAAACACACCCACTGAACCTGGTAATTAACAATTCCATTAGTTAATCACCAAACTGTGCTGGCTAGTGACCCTCCAGGACTCGAGCTGAAGAATTTCTTACTACTGAGTTGGCAGCCTTTTTTTTCCTAAAAAAACTGTACATGGTATTAAAAGGTTTACTTCAAATAGTAATTACTGTTCAATTAAATATCTTCATTTTACAATAGATGCAAAAGCATAATAAGTGACAGATGTATACAGCAGTGTCCTTCAGCTCCAGTCCTAAAGGGTCAGTGTCCAGCACAGATTGTAATGCACCAACACCAAAACACACCCACTGAACCTGGTAATTAACAATTCCATTAGTTAATCACCAAACTGTGCTGGCTAGTGACCCTCCAGGACTCGAGCTGAAGAATTTCTTACTACTGAGTTGGCAGCCTTTTTTTTCCTAAAAAAACTGTACATGGTATTAAAAGGTTTACTTCAAATAGTAATTACTGTTCAATTAAATATCTTCATTTTACAATAGATGCAAAAGCATAATAAGTGACAGATGTATACAGCAGTGTCCTTCAGCTCCAGTCCTAAAGGGTCAGTGTCCAGCACAGATTGTAATGCACCAACACCAAAACACACCCACTGAACCTGGTAATTAACAATTCCATTAGTTAATCACCAAACTGTGCTGGCTAGTGACCCTCCAGGACTCGAGCTGAAGAATTTCTTACTACTGAGTTGGCAGCCTTTTTTTTCCTAAAAAAACTGTACATGGTATTAAAAGGTTTACTTCAAATAGTAATTACTGTTCAATTAAATATCTTCATTTTACAATAGATGCAAAAGCATAATAAGTGACAGATGTATACAGCAGTGTCCTTCAGCTCCAGTCCTAAAGGGTCAGTGTCCAGCACAGATTGTAATGCACCAACACCAAAACACACCCACTGAACCTGGTAATTAACAATTCCATTAGTTAATCACCAAACTGTGCTGGCTAGTGACCCTCCAGGACTCGAGCTGAAGAATTTCTTACTACTGAGTTGGCAGCCTTTTTTTTCCTAAAAAAACTGTACATGGTATTAAAAGGTTTACTTCAAATAGTAATTACTGTTCAATTAAATATCTTCATTTTACAATAGATGCAAAAGCATAATAAGTGACAGATGTATACAGCAGTGTCCTTCAGCTCCAGTCCTAAAGGGTCAGTGTCCAGCACAGATTGTAATGCACCAACACCAAAACACACCCACTGAACCTGGTAATTAACAATTCCATTAGTTAATCACCAAACTGTGCTGGCTAGTGACCCTCCAGGACTCGAGCTGAAGAATTTCTTACTACTGAGTTGGCAGCCTTTTTTTTCCTAAAAAAACTGTACATGGTATTAAAAGGTTTACTTCAAATAGTAATTACTGTTCAATTAAATATCTTCATTTTACAATAGATGCAAAAGCATAATAAGTGACAGATGTATACAGCAGTGTCCTTCAGCTCCAGTCCTAAAGGGTCAGTGTCCAGCACAGATTGTAATGCACCAACACCAAAACACACCCACTGAACCTGGTAATTAACAATTCCATTAGTTAATCACCAAACTGTGCTGGCTAGTGACCCTCCAGGACTCGAGCTGAAGAATTTCTTACTACTGAGTTGGCAGCCTTTTTTTTCCTAAAAAAACTGTACATGGTATTAAAAGGTTTACTTCAAATAGTAATTACTGTTCAATTAAATATCTTCATTTTACAATAGATGCAAAAGCATAATAAGTGACAGATGTATACAGCAGTGTCCTTCAGCTCCAGTCCTAAAGGGTCAGTGTCCAGCACAGATTGTAATGCACCAACACCAAAACACACCCACTGAACCTGGTAATTAACAATTCCATTAGTTAATCACCAAACTGTGCTGGCTAGTGACCCTCCAGGACTCGAGCTGAAGAATTTCTTACTACTGAGTTGGCAGCCTTTTTTTTCCTAAAAAAACTGTACATGGTATTAAAAGGTTTACTTCAAATAGTAATTACTGTTCAATTAAATATCTTCATTTTACAATAGATGCAAAAGCATAATAAGTGACAGATGTATACAGCAGTGTCCTTCAGCTCCAGTCCTAAAGGGTCAGTGTCCAGCACAGATTGTAATGCACCAACACCAAAACACACCCACTGAACCTGGTAATTAACAATTCCATTAGTTAATCACCAAACTGTGCTGGCTAGTGACCCTCCAGGACTCGAGCTGAAGAATTTCTTACTACTGAGTTGGCAGCCTTTTTTTTCCTAAAAAAACTGTACATGGTATTAAAAGGTTTACTTCAAATAGTAATTACTGTTCAATTAAATATCTTCATTTTACAATAGATGCAAAAGCATAATAAGTGACAGATGTATACAGCAGTGTCCTTCAGCTCCAGTCCTAAAGGGTCAGTGTCCAGCACAGATTGTAATGCACCAACACCAAAACACACCCACTGAACCTGGTAATTAACAATTCCATTAGTTAATCACCAAACTGTGCTGGCTAGTGACCCTCCAGGACTCGAGCTGAAGAATTTCTTACTACTGAGTTGGCAGCCTTTTTTTTCCTAAAAAAACTGTACATGGTATTAAAAGGTTTACTTCAAATAGTAATTACTGTTCAATTAAATATCTTCATTTTACAATAGATGCAAAAGCATAATAAGTGACAGATGTATACAGCAGTGTCCTTCAGCTCCAGTCCTAAAGGGTCAGTGTCCAGCACAGATTGTAATGCACCAACACCAAAACACACCCACTGAACCTGGTAATTAACAATTCCATTAGTTAATCACCAAACTGTGCTGGCTAGTGACCCTCCAGGACTCGAGCTGAAGAATTTCTTACTACTGAGTTGGCAGCCTTTTTTTTCCTAAAAAAACTGTACATGGTATTAAAAGGTTTACTTCAAATAGTAATTACTGTTCAATTAAATATCTTCATTTTACAATAGATGCAAAAGCATAATAAGTGACAGATGTATACAGCAGTGTCCTTCAGCTCCAGTCCTAAAGGGTCAGTGTCCAGCACAGATTGTAATGCACCAACACCAAAACACACCCACTGAACCTGGTAATTAACAATTCCATTAGTTAATCACCAGACTGTGCTGGCCAGTGACCCTCCAGGACTCGAGCTGAAGAATCTTGTATACAGTGTATAATGTTCAAGTGTATTATTAATAGTCATAAATCAGGTTCTGTGTTTATAATATATTGCAGGTTGGTTGCATTATAAATCGTTGTCGTGCTTGTCGTTGCTCATGCCTGTAGGGTTTAGAAGAAGTCGGTCGCTCAGACATTGGGAAAAAAATCATGGAGGGAATGGAGGAAGCTGCGAAAACAGCCAAGCAGTCAGCAGAGAGCGTTTCTAAGGGCGGAGAGAAGCTGGGAAAGACTGGAGCTTTTCGAGCAATCTCACAGGTTAGAATCATGGCAGTGTTTCACTTTGCTGCACTTCTTGTTAGATGTGTTGTAAACCCAGACGATTGTGCGTGTGTGTGTGTGTGTGTGTGTGTGTGTGTGTGTGTGACACTCCTCAGGGGATGGAGAGCGTAAAAAAGGAGATTGGGGACATTGGTCATAGCGGACCTTACAGAGCACCCACTATGTTACGAAAGAGAAGTGACTTCTCATCTAAAGCTGCAGAGGCTGAATCCAAAGTCTTCGATGCAAACGA
The DNA here is from genome assembly GCA_011419295.1 of Clarias macrocephalus. NCBI lineage: Eukaryota > Metazoa > Chordata > Actinopteri > Siluriformes > Clariidae > Clarias > Clarias macrocephalus. The sequence goes on from JAAGKR010001387.1 coordinate 67,173, forward strand.
GTAAGATTAAACAAAGTTCTTTCTCCGCTTGTCTCTTTTTGTGTATTGGAGGTGAAAGATGTTTTCACATGAATATCGGACAGTTTTGATATTGTGAGGACATTTGGCTTTTTTTTTTTTTAATAAACAAACACAGCTGTTATGCACTTATCAAAAAGATCTATAAACTGCCCATGTGATTATTGAGGTTAAGTCAAGGTTGGCATCGGAATAACTAGCTGCATTAATAATTGCCTCTATTCAAAGTCAATTTAAATGTATGTGTCTGTGTGTTTTCAGGGAGGCGACAGGTGTCGTGCTTCACAAGGACTCAAAATGGTACCAGCAGTGGAAAGACTTCAAGGACAACAATGTAGTTTTTAACAGTAAGTCTCTTGTGTTCATCCTCACTGCTGTCTTGAGGAAAGTGAAGTTCAGCAGATTGTTTGTTCCAGCAGATGGCGCTATAGCCATTTATGTCTTCATGTGGTGCTAAATGAAACTGAGCTTTGAGCAGTGTATCATGTTGTCCTTGTTAATTGCAATTCTAATGAAGCTTGTGAATGAAGAATTGCACTACTGTGCTAATTCACAGCAAGCTATAGGAGCTTGAATTGTTGAGTCTCACATTGAAACTCCATGAATCATTCAGAATGGGGTAAAGATTAATAAACTGGATGTTATCTCCTGCTGGTACTGACTGGGTGTCTGTCATTTATCTGTTCAGTTCACTGTAATTTAATTTTCTAAGCCACACAGTGAGGGATTGAGAGCTAACAGAACAAGGGATTTTTTTTCTCCTTCAAAATGTTGTATGTGTAATTTAATTTCTCCTCCCCAGTATCAGGCTGTTGACCACTGTCATCATGACCTATGTTATCATCTTATACTTGCACTATTGGAAATATTTTGTAAGGGAAGTTATGACCCATAAAAAGGGAGTGTTGATAGTCAAAGGACATTGTCCACAAAGTAACAGAGGTCAGTTAGGCAACATTGTGCTATGAGTCAGGGGTTTTGTATAGGAACATGCAGGACATGGCCAAAAAAGTGTCACTGCAAAAGAACTCCCAGGATTGTAACTATATTCCTGGGTATCCATAAGAAACTTATTTGTTAGTGTGACTAATCCGGGGAAAATAAAGGCTTCAGATCTCTAGGGAGCATGAAGATCGGACTTTAGCGCAATGAAAAAAGTCATGTGGTCTGAAGAGTTCAGACTGAGCATATCCCAAAGTAATGGGTGCAACAGAATAAGGAGGGAGGCACATGACGTGATGCACCCATCATGCATAGTGACCGCTGTGCAAACTTCTGGAGTCAGTATTGTGATCTGGGGTGGGTCAGGTCTACATTCAGCAATATTATGTGGCAAGAAAATTAAGTCCAGTGAATGACCAGGTTAATTACACTAATTAAAATTTCTTCCCTCATGACACGACCATATTCAAAAACTCAAAATTATTCCTCACGCTCCAAGAACCACTCTTTCACAGTTTGATTCCTGGAATAGGGCCGTTAACAATACAGTTAGAAGCTGTGAAGAAGCACTTAGCAAGCCTGAATCATCATATACTCGCTTCATTCTGTGCTAAGCAGCCAAACAGACAGATTGCTATAAAAACGGACAAAATGTTGACAAAAACCTAAATACAGTCATTGATTAAAATCAGGAAATTTGCCCTAAAGTCCAAAACTGTATTTAAATTTTTTTAACTTTTATTACTTTTTTATCTACAGGATTCTTTGAGATGAAGATGAAATACGACGAGAGTGACAATGCCGTAATCAGAGCGTCTCGTGCCATCACGGATAAGATGACAGATCTCATAGGTAATGTGGATCAGTACCTCAGCTAACTGTATTTTATAGACGTTTCATAGGAAGGGGTGTGATCTGGAGGTTTTCTTTTATACTTGTATAACTGAAACAGCAAAAAACTGGGCCTTTTATTGTGTGACACTGACTGAACACTTAATAATTTATCTTAGTATATATAGTTCACCTTTATGCTGCCTTTCATGTTTTTTGGACATTCGTCAGACCCAGATAGTGAGCAGCCAGCAGATTTTTTTTATGTGCATGTTTACAAAATACATATTTTACCTGATTTGATAGAAAACTGTGAGCTTTTCAGAAATCTCTCTTTTCATTTTTTAAAAAATGATGTGTGGAAGTGGAATTTAGAGCACATTGACAGCATACACTAACTGATGTTAAGGATCTGTAAATAAGCCGTGGCCTTTCTTGTAGTCAGTCCCAGTGAAGGAGATGTAGTTTCATGCCTGACGGTCTTACACGACAGGAGAGTGCCATCTGTCAAAGAGTTGAGGCCTCTCTGCCCATCAATCACAATAAAAGGTCCTTGTCCACTGTGCCACTCACTCACAATAAAGAAGGAGTGCATTCTGTGGGCTGGCAGTCCTGGTGGAGCAGGCATGACTTCAGTGAATGGGTATGGTGTCTGTTCCGATCAGTCCTAATAAAAAAAAAAAAGGTGTGGCCTCTGCAGCTGTCAGTTGCTGTAGACTAGGTGTGGCCTCTGTGCCTTTTAGTCTCAGTAACAGAGACATGGCCTCTTTTTGTCAGTCTCAACAAAGGCGGCACGGCCTCTGTACATGCAAGTCTAAATGAAGGAGTGTCTTCTGCAATGGTCAGTTCTAAAAGAGAGGTGGCCTTCATGCCGGTTAGTTTCAGTGTGGGACATCTGGTCCAGTGAGGGGAGTCTCACCCTGTATCTTCTCAAAATGTGATATGACTGTTACGTTATAGTATATTCTCCAATGCCTTAAATATGACCCTGAACATCTCTAAATGTCTACAATTAAAAAGGGTTTGTTGATGTTTGCTTTTTAACAGGTGGCTTGTTCTCTAAAACCGAGATGTCGGAAGTTCTCACTGAGATCCTGAAGGTAGACCCCAACTTTGATAAAGACTCCTTTCTTAAACAGTGTGAGAAGGACATCATTCCCAACATCCTAGAGGTACGTCAGCAACACGTTTAACACATTTTGCAAAGTGACCTATACCTGTGTGCCACACTTTTTTTTTTTCTTTCTTTTTTTTTTTTTCAGGCTATGATTCAAGGAGAGCTGGAGGTCCTGAAAGATTGGTGCTATGAAGCTGTACGTTTATTCATTATTGAGAATGTGTTCCTTTGGTGTGTTAATTTTGTTAGGAAATTGGTAATTCAGTAAATGATGAGATTGATTGTTGCTTTGCTTTTGATTTGGCAGACTTACAGCCAGCTGGCCCATCCGATTCAGCAAGCTAAAGGAATGGGACTGCAGTTTCACTCAAAGATTCTTGACGTCGACAATGTAGATGTGAGTAGGAACTGACAGTATGCAAAAAACCTGTTACATTACTGTTACGGTTAAAATGTAATAACGGACAGATCTAGTAGTTCATTTGAGTTTCAAATTAGTACTGTACTTAATACTTATTACTTACTGTTCGGGAGAGACACAATCACACGCGAACAATGCAAGTTGGACTGGTTTATTCGGAAAACTAAGAGGTATTTAAGTCCTAAGCCAAATGGCTTGAGGATCATGTATATTCTCTAAAAACTGATGAGTAATGATGCCACACGATATATTAATACATCATTAATGATCAATGCATGAGCCATTTGCATGTTTTATAGAAATCCAGGGAGACAAAGAGAGAACTAATGGATGAACCATAAAAAGATGAAAGGAAACAGGAAGACGAATAGTGAAGGAGGAAGCATGTGAAAGATAATATAGTTAAAGGAAAACATTAACAATTAATTATTTACTTTTATCTGTTTGTTTTTTAAAGAGAGCTTTGTGCATTTTGATCAGGCTGGCTTCGCATGTGTATTATGTGTAAATGTATTATGTATCAGGCAACTCTTCAAGAACTGCGATCTATTTTTTTTTCTGCCTGAAATTTGGTTTTGAACTGTTAGCACTACAGAACAGTCATCATGGTATCGTTAGAACATTCCCATTATTTTCCACAAACAGAACATTAGCATTCACTTCATTGCACTTGTGTTCATTTTTATTCTGAGGACGTGGATCAGTTTATAACAGCTAATGGAGTGTGTATGCAAAAGACAAATTCTTCCTTCTCAGGAAATGCAATTTAAAATCTAATTTAGTTGTGTGTGCGTGTGTTTGTTTGTTTGTGTGAAATATGTGTGTGTAGCTGGCCATGGGGAAAATGATGGAACAAGGCCCTGTCCTAATCATCACTTTCCAAGCCCAGCTGGTGATGGTGATCCGTAACACCAAGGGTGAAGTGGTGGAGGGCGACCCGGTGAGTCCTGATGCAGCTTGCGGAGGTGGAATTATTTTCCCCTTTTCATGTTGGGCCAGAGAAGGTGCCTAAATTAGTGCACCTTCTACTAGTGCAGGGCTAGTAAAGTGTAGCTAATCTCTTTTAGCTGAAGCAAGGTTAAACCTCAACGACCAGAACAATAGCTAGGGCCAGGTTAGTACTCCACACTGCCATCTAACATTAGCGTTTATGTTATTACATTTAAGTTGTGTAGACACTGATGCCAATTCAGTCTTTGCATAACAGTTTCCTGTGTTTATAGATTAATCTTGTAAATTAGAAAAACAGTAAACAGAAAGTGGAGTGTTCACTGTTCTGAAAATCAATCACTGCTATGGTGGCTGATTTGACATCATCCAAAGAAGCACTAAGCACTGACGTTGTAACCATGTGCTAGGAGTTTTGGCTGCTCAAGATTCTGGTTATATTGTGCAAGAGGTGTCGGTTATTTGGAGCTAGGTCTTCCTGCTCCATGGAGCTAGAATTTTCAGTTCCGGGTACCTAGGTGTTCCAGTTATGGAAGCAAATCATTCTGGGACCAGGCATCTAAACATTCCAGTGCCAGGAGCGAGACATTCCAGTTAGCCAGACATAAAAGTGGAGTTGAGGGACATACATTCCAGTTACAGGAAGCATATCAGTTTAATGTCCTTTGTTTTTATTAGCTGATGATTTTAAGTGGTGCTGCTTGTGGTCCGAGTTGGATTAGGAAGCACATAAACACTGTCTGGGTCGTTAATATGACAAAGTCTTTCTGACAGCCTGTCGATGGGGGTTTTGAATGTAGATGGATCTGTTCATTACAGCAGGCCGCTGACTGAGACACAAGGCCGGACATTACATTAGCCTGGCCATTTTAGACCTTTAAGATCTAAGAGTAAGATTCTGTGATTTAGACAGTAAATGAGTCGTTTTGCTGTATGGAAACTCGGCCAATTATCCAAGTCTGATTAAGCCAAAATATTTTCTGTAAATTGAAAAATCCAGTTCTTCAGAGCTTCTAGGGTTGTTTAGGAAATAGTGTGACTAACTGTAATCTATAAACATGCATAAAAAATTCACTATGAAGCTAAACACTATCCATCTTAAACACCCACATTTTCTTTTCTAATCTTTCTGCCTCCCAGATCTTGACTCCCAAAGTCTGAAAGCTGGAGGTGATACAGATGACCAGTATAATTACTCCCTGAATATAATTTTTATTAGATAATTATTAAATTAACTGTTATTAATTTAATTTAACAAGGTCAATGGAGTCCATATCTAACATTTCTATGATGTTTGTGGAACAGATTTTTGGTTGGGTAGAATCCATTTGGTCTTGGCTCTGTTGGCCTCATAGGTTTGTTGCAAAGTACAATTCAGACAGGTTGATTAAGTACATTGCCAAAATGAACTCTCTCCGTCGCTTCCCTGGGAAAATATATTTCTGCTTAATATCAGCCCTGCTTTGTACGGACTGCATAATTTAGGATGTGTAACAAGACTTCACTGACGTGTCTGTGTGTCTCTGCCTGTCTTTTTGTGTCATTTCTGTTCTTTAGGAGAAAGTCCTGAGGATGATGTATGTTTGGGCTCTGTGTCGTGACCAAGAGGAATTTAACCCCTACGCCGCCTGGAGGCTGCTTGACATCTCTGCCTCGAGCACGGAGCAGGTTCTCTGAGAAGCTTGAGGACACACGGACACACACACACACACACGGCTCAGGATGAAAGAAAGTGACTGCACATACACAATCCATTGTGAGAGACTTTCTCTGAAGCATGACTGTACTACTCTGGCCGTGTTGTATCACTGGACCTGAGATGGTTGGACACGTGTGACTTTCTGTTACATTTCTGCTGAAGATGTGTGTTCGGTTCTTCCCTAAACAGCAGTGCCATTTAATATATATATATATAAATGTGTGTGCAAGATCTTAAAGGGATAGTTCAGCCGAATATGCTAACAGGGTTTGTGGAAGAGCTCAGAAGCCAATGTCACTCTGAAGTCCATCTATTATTAGCTACATTAGCATTTTGCCCAGATTATATCTTTATTGGCCGAGATTTGTATAATATAATCATTCCCAAAACGATTAATATCTAATAAACGTAATAACTGTAAGCGCATATTTGATGTTTTTAATCATGTGTAAAAATGTGGCGAAAGGTCTGAAAGACGAATCCATAAACAGAAAGTGTTGCATCATTTTCATTTTTTTTTAAAGATACAGTGTTTACAGTTTTAAAGTGAAGTCAACTTAACACTATAATTAAAAACAATTATGGGGAAAAATTGCCAAGACATTTATTGCCACATTTAAAATTGGATTTTAAAAATAAATTTGAAAAATTGCTGAATGTGTAAATGAAGTCCGTTGTAAATGTCTGAAACAAATACAAGTTAAATTAAAGGAAACATTTTGTCAAAATGAAATTTAGCAAGCACACGTTTTCTGTTTAAAGGTTGCTTCTTATGAGCTATCAGGCTAATGTAGCTAACAACTAAGGTTACACAAGTGTAAATGGTGTGCATCTGTTCTCGTTTGATCTACAACTAAGCAGCTTGCACTACTTTAGCATTAGTGGAAATTGAAACCCTAAATGATCACATGGCAGCATGTTCTCCACGTGCTCGGTGGGTTCATTACAGGTACTCTGGTTTCCTCCTACAGTCCGAAGACATTGCAGATTCGGTTAATTGGTGTTCCCAATTTGCCTGTTTGTGTGCGTGCATCTGTGCACGTGCCCTGTCATGGATTCGCACCCTGGCCAGTGTGTACCCCTCCTCGTGCCCGGAGTCTCCTGGGATAGCTCCAGGCCCCCACAACCCTGTACAGGATAAGCGGTATAGAAGATGGAGAAAAAAAAATCACATCTCGATCGCATCTCAAAGACGGTGTTAATGAGACGTGGTCTCCTTCCATCAGTGTCTTAAAAAAAAAAAAGTTATCTCTGATCCTTTCAATCTAAGCAAAGAAGATGTGGCCTCTGTACCTGATGGTCTCGGTGTAGGAGGCGGGGCCTCTGTACCCGATGGTCTCGGTGTAGGAGGCGGGGCCTCTGTACCCGATGGTCTCGGTGTAGGAAAGGTGGCATCTTTGCCTGTCAGTGTAGGAGGTGTGGCCTCTATGCCTCGCATCCTCAGTGTAGGAGGCATGGTGTCTGTACTTGTCAGTCACACTGAAGGCGGAGTTCACTGGTCAACTAAAATTGATTTGTTTACTAAATCACGCTGAACCTGATCTAAATCATAACTTGTTGACCGCTTCAAATATATTTGATCGTTTATCATGTACAGTGTGTTGTATCATCACAAAGAGCAGATACACACTACAGCTTGAGAAAGGGGGTTGGCTTACACAGATACGGTTAGATTTATAATACAGCACTGGAAAAAATGATGAACAAGCGCATGCATTCATCCATCGCTGAGCTCGGCTATTTCAGGCCTGTCTGCTGTGATAAATCCCCCTGCTGAGGCTCACAGCTCTTCAACACCCACATCCCTGGATATGATTCTCGTGGGTGCCAGCAAATACAACACACCTCCACAGCTTGTTTTTGCCTAAAACCATATGCGATTGTGTTCAAATGTATTAACGGCACTACATTTAGCCTGAAAAACACCTCCTCTGATCCTTTACAAGCATATAATCGGTGCATTATCATGAATAATTCCTTCTTTAACAAAGGGAGAATAGGTCACTCTTTGCCCCTCAGACTCGTGTGACTCGGCAAAGGTAATGCCTTAGAACAAATAGTACATCTTAGACAAATGGCAGATTGAGCAAAGAGGCATGCAGAAACCCTGAGGTGGCAGCGGCTGTGTGTCTGCATGCAGACGCCTCATGAGGCTCCGGTTTGTCAATAGGCAGCAAAAGCCATGTTTGATTCTAGAAGTGAACTCGTGCTCAAATTAAATCTGGTGTCACCCCAGACACAGACACACAATCTCTATTACGAAAAGCCATAAGGCAGAATCGTTATGAGGATCTATAATTCTGGCCTGGAAGGAAGCAATGGCTAATTTGGTTTGTATTGATCTGTGAGTCTTGTGCTGGCTTGACAATGTCCTGATTGTGGCTTTCAGGGGAACAATTTGTCACCAGATTTAACGTGAATGGAGACATGCCTCGGTCGTACTCTAAACCAGCATAAATCACGTACTCAACCTCAGCTCTCTAGTGGCAAACTGTAGTTATTGCTTCAAAGGCAGAACAAATGGCTTCTTAACAAACCAATTCGGGAAGATATCAAACTGAATCATTGTACCCGGATATAGTAGCTGTCAAGATGCTGGTATATAACATTTTTATTTTTTTTGGCTTTGCCTTAGAGTAATAGAAGTCTATCACACCCAAAGTCTTCTCTTTAAACGCATGCATCTTCAAATACGTCCTTCAATCCATTAATGTGTAACAACTTAATGTTTTTTTTTTAACTGTATATTTTAAGAGATAAACAGGACAAAAAGATGTGTTATGTGGCTAGACAGGAAGCTTAGTTAGTTTTACCACTCTGAAGATGATTAGTTTCCAAAAAAGAGCATGTCCAAAAATTTTTAATTCCGCTTCTACTACAAAAATTAGTGAATTATTATTATTGTTTTTTTCTTTCTTTCTCGCTGTTATATTTATTCAAACAAACTGAGGTTGTCATGCTATTTAAAAAAATAAATTAAAAAAAAGGAATAGCAAAATCCTCTGTCCTGCAGGCTTCCTCTGGCAGATTACTAATGTTATCACAAAGCAGTGATTACTTGTGATTTGTTAAATGATATCACATTTGCTTCACCATGCAACTCTTTGTAGATTTTTAACAGAATTGTAAGAATTTTAACAGCACTGTGGGGTAAAATGTAAGGAATGGAATTAAATTACCTAATCAAAATAAAAGTGCACCTGAGTTGTCAAAGATTATCCAGGCTTCTTGCATAATGATACAAAATGTAGCTGTTTGTGGTTTGGTGTTGTATACATGTTTTGTAGATTTGGGTAATTCACACTCACTGCATATCTAAGTGGAACCTGGAATACATTTGGGATGAGATACTGTATATTCTGTATTTGTTCACGACAGTCGCTACAGGAGCCACCCCTCATTTCATATTTTTCTTCCAAAAATCCAGACTTTCTTGCATTTTTTTTAATGTAGTTTTGAAGAATAATTTTCTTATTTTCAGTACAGTCCCTGTACTTGAGCAGCTTCAGAAGATTTTTTTGTTTGTTTGTTAAACCACACAGGGACTTATGAATCACTCAAGCATTAACAACCCACATAACTTAAGCCTGAATGAACCTGTGAGAAACGAGTGCAGATGATGGCAGATGATCAGGCCTGGAATTAGTATACTGGTGGTGCTGAATGCTGAGTGGTTGGAAGAGATAAGAGGGGAAATGAGGTTGCTGCTGAGGCTGTTACAGAAATTGTGTCTTTAGGCACTTTGCAGCCTGGAACCTTTGTTCCAGTTTCTTTATTTTGATCTACCTCGTTTAATTTAAAATGAAGAAATGAGGGGTGGCTCAAGACTCAAGTACTGTATTTCCAGTCCCAAACTAAAGAAGCAAATACTGTGACATGGCTGATTTAAGGTAAAGTTGTATAACAAAAGTCATGTAAATCCAAGTCACTCACTAAACAATAAAACCTCTTTATGAAAGACTGAAATTATAGCAGTGAAGTCAAACATGGCAGCTGATAAATGTCTAATGCTGATGTTTTCATTGTGTCAATAGCTTCTGTGATACATTTGACGACCAGTGGTTGATGAATTAGCATGTTTTTACTCATAAAATCCCTCTAGCACAAAATTACAGCTTTATCCTCTTTGAAATATTAATGTTCAAGTGTCACTGTGGTGTGTTAGGGTGTAAATCCTCTCAGCTCTATAAGGCCTGCCTCAGGAGTGCAGTAAGACAGGCTGAGGTCATCCCGTCAGCCATCTTTCACATACGTAGCATCGTAATGCGTGTCCATTGTTTCTTCACTCTCTTTCAGCTCCCGGCATCTTTGCTGCCTCGTTTCTCACCTTTGACTGTTGCTTCTAAAGCATTTGCACTGGTATTGATTTCTACGAAGGATTTTTCATATGTGCAAGATGCTCTGTCAGATTTTAGTTTTGTCCGCTAAATATTTACACTTTTATAATATTTTATTCATGAGCATCTTCTGTGTAAAACATAACATTTACAAAATAGTATCCAAATCCTAAAAAAAAAACAACAATTATTAATAAATTTGGCAATAAAAAAAAGGAAATTACAATGCTATGCTTTTATTCTGGATTTAAAATATTTCAAGGTTAATGTTATTGTTTATTTTATAGAGGTTATTAAAAGACATATCCAAGACTTACATCGAAGTACACACAAATATAATGTAGTTCTTTGTCTATATTTTATTCTATTATTGCCTACTTTTGTGATGAGTCTGAAGCTCAGCCAAGATTTTCAGCCCACAACAAATCATGTGAAAGATGCCAAAACAAGTGTAAATGGTGTGCATCTGTTCTGGTTTGTTCTTTGCCACAAAGTCTGAAGCACGCAGTTATTATAGGATGTCCTTGGATGCTATAGCAACCTTTATTTCAAATTGTTGGTTGCCCATTATAGCTGTGTATGCATAGAATGATCCCAGTGTATTGTTAGGAAACATATGATTGTTGTCCACTATTGCTGCCCCAACAACAGCCTATTAAACTAACTGCTTAAGTTGTCCTCAGATGGATGCTTGCTCGTGTGACAACCGAATGGAACAGTATGGGGTCAATGTGCATGGAGTTGGTCTAAAATCTTAAAAATTTTCAGTGAAAAATAAAACAGGACTGAACCATGCCTTTATATAGCATGTTTGGGTTCTGCAACAAGTATTTCAGATTTTTTGTGAGCATTTATACAGGATACAACTTCTACTTGCCCTTGATATCTTAGTATAGTACATGCTCTGTCCTATATTCAACCTGACAGGTCATTGATCTGTGAGAAGCCTTTCCTTCTTTCTCATGGTTAAGACTGAGTAGAAAAAGAACACATGATGTGTGCCATGTTACATGGTATCATGTGTTCCCTGCTGAAAGAACTTCTCATTAGCATGTAGAGAGCGACAGTTTGTCCATGGCCTGTCTAGTGTAATAAATAGCCGTATTAAAGTGTGATGCAGCTGCTCTGAGCCGTGGATTACTTGCTTATCAAACGGGCAGTATGGAGCAACAAGGCTGCTGTGCTTTGATGGATGAGCCCTACACCTCCGTTAAGCATTTAAGGAAGAACAGGAGGAGGAAGAGAGATGGAGAGATTTAGGAAGACGGCTAAGCTTTTGATCAAATGTGAAAAGGCAGGAAATTAAACCTTGGACGAAAATATAGAAATCATCCATTGTGAGGGGTTTTTCTTCATACTGATGACTGATTAAAAGCCCATTTGAATTTTTAATAGAGTAGTCCAGTCCTGATCTGTGCCTTAAGTAGGTTTAAAGACGGAACATGGAATATTCTGCATATACACTGCAAACTACTGTGAGAAGTGTAATTCTGGTGTTTAGCCTATACAAAAATCATGGACAGTTTATACACAAACACACACTGAGCAGCATTAATTATCTATAATTAATATCACTACCAGGTGAACTGAACAACGTTGACCACCAACTATACACAACTGGTAATGGGTCCATGGGCACATTCTAAAACAATACTGGAAATTTCCAAACTAGGAAGTAGCACATGGCAGCATGGTGGATTAGTAGTTGTGCAATGTGGCCCCAGGAAAGGAAGACCAAGAGTCACCTCTGCTGCGGAGGATAAGTTCATCCGAGTCACCAGCCTCAGAAATCGCAGGTTAACAGCAGCTCAGATCAGAGAGCAGGTCAATGCCACACAGAGTTCTAGCAGCAGACACGTCTCTAGAACAACTGTTAAGAGGAGACTGTGTGAATCAGGCCTTCATGGTAGAATATCTGCTAGGAAACCACTGCTAAGGACAGGCAACAAGCAGAAGAGACTTGTTTGGGCTAAAGAACACAATAAAGAACACAATAAAGAAAACTCTTTGAATGAGAAGGTGTGTCCAAACTTTTGGTCTGTACTGTGTAATATATATACACAGTATACACACATTATATACATAGTTTGTGTGAGTGAGTGGAAGAGACAGAAAGATTGACTCTCAGACCCAGAGGCTTCACTGTGGCCATGATCCATTTGTGCAGAAATCATTCTAAATGTGGATGACTTAATGATTAATGCAGTGTGATTAAAGGAGACTTCATCCATAAGAAGCGTTGCTTAATTTGGCCACCACAATTAGCTGTGCCCCTCCCTTTTTCCATAAGTAACATCATTTATTATTTATGCGTTCTGGGTCAGTAAGGCTTCATTTCAAACCATCTGTAATTACACTGGAAATGGCATTACATTAGCTAACTGTCATTTTAGCTTCAGAGAATAAATGACTTCCAGGCTGTTCTAATATCTAATGCTCTAAAACCTTGTGAACAGCAAAATCCTCAGTATTAAATTAACTCTTTGCAAGCTCAATTGTGAATTTTCTTCACAGCAACCCAATCAATATATTTTTGTTAAGAATTGCTCTGCTTTTAACTTTACTATTATTTAATACACAGGCCAGCTAAATACAGTGCTTTCACAAAGTATTCAGATCCCCTTCACTTTTCAATGTTATGTTGGACAATTATTAAAAATAAAAAAAATCTCATTAATGATAAATTATGATACTGGTGTTGGCAGGTGATGAGTGGTTCCTGGTGTGCAATCCTGGTTTCCAATCTTGGCTTCATCAGACCAGAGAATGTTGTTCCTCACAGTCTGAGAGTCCTTCAGGTGCTTTTTTTTTTTGCAAACTCCAGGCTTTCATGTGTTTTGCATTGAAGATAGGCTTCCGTCTAGACATATAGCCCAAAATGGTGGAAGGGTGCTGCAAATGGTCGTCCTTCTGGAACTCCACACAGGCTTCTTGGAGCTCGGTCAGACTGACCATCTGGTTCTTGGTCATGTCTCGTACTAAGGCCCTTTTTCCCTGGATTGGTTGGTTTGGCCAGATGACCAGCTTTTGGAAGAGTCCTGGTTGTGGCAAATATGGTTGAATATTATGTAGTCCGCTGTGCTCTAGGAGGCACGAAGAGGGTCTGAATACTTTCTGAATGCACTGTAGGTAAGAGCCTTCCACTGGATAATTACTGCAATGATTAATATGTTTGATTTCTTGATTTCTTTAACAGCGATGTTAAAGGTTGAAGATATCACTCTGTTTCAGAATGGCCAATACAGTATAATGGCCTGCATCAAGCCAAGAAAACAACTAATGAGATTGCTGAAACTAATAATATTGCCAAAAAAAAATTGGTCTAATGAGTCCAGATTTACCCTGTTCCAGAGTGATTGATGCATCAGGGTAAGAAAAGAGGCGAATGAAGTGATGCTCCCAGAATGTCTAGTGCCTACCGTATATAGGTCTGTAAGGGAAGTGATGTGTTCTAAGGTTGCTTCTATTGGACTGGTCTAGGTCCATCAACTTTGACTTCCTGAATATGACCAGGTTTTTCCATCAATGGATTTTTTCTTCTTTTTTTTTTCTGGGGGTACAGACATATTTCAAGATGATAATACCAGGATTCATCAGGCTTGAATTATAAAAGAGTGGGTCAGGAAGCCCAAGCCGTCATTTTCAGACAAGGATTGGCCACCAAAGAGCCCAGACCTTAATCCTATTGAGAATCTTTGTGCTAAAGTGCTAAAGAAGACTTTATGCAGCAGTCGGTTATGCAAAAAATGCAGAAGCCATAATCAAAGCAAAAGGTGGTCCAACGCAATATAAGAGTGTGCGGCTTTTTTCTTTTGGGCTGGCTGTACAGTATATGTAGGATTGGAATTTGAAATAATGAATAATAATAAACTCGATCTGTTAAAAATATATATTTTATTTAAAATAGCAGAGATTAACTGAGCAGTCTTAAATAACAAATGAGACTAAAACTGAGTATGGATCATAGCTGGCCTGTGCAAATTTAAAAAAAGGAAACAAACAGACAAGCACAAGTGAGATAAAAAATTGGTCTGCAATGTAGTAAATTGGTGTATCATCAAATAGAAAAAAACAGCCAGTCAGAAGCAAGAGGCAGGAACAAAGCAGGTAGACCTTAAAGACAGAAAAAAAAATCAATACATCATGATGAACTTGTCAACAACAAAGGCCTTGTCGTAGGTTACTGTATTTCCTTCATAGGAGGGATGACTGGTCACTGGTAAAAATACCACAAAAGAATATGTCGATTGTATAGCCTAGTTTATTACCACTTATAATGGATCTGCTGTTGAGATATGACATTAAAAGAAACCACTTCTTTAATGTACGTGACCAGCATACAGACAAGTTCTGTAAAATATATTATCATCTCCAAAAGAGTGGGCATAATGATTATATAGCATATACTGCCAGTTAAAAGTTTTTGAGCACCTGGAGTTTCACATGCTTTATTATAGTCTAATGATTATTATTGCCACAGTTCTTACACAGTGAAACAGAATGGCAATTAAATACGAAAAGCTAAATCTTTGTGGAACTTATTAACAGCTCACTCTCAGATCCTAATGGGACTCTAAATGAGTGCAAATTATTAAAGGCAGACACAGTCGGGGGGTGAGTGGGGGTAAAGCTGTAAAGACTATAAGATGAAAGACTATGGTACTGATTATAAAACACAAATATGTGGTGAGCCTAAATAGTATAATTATAGTGATAAGACTGTGGCCTTTTATGATTAGATTAGAACTCTAATGTTTTTTAAAAAATTAAAAATTCTAGTATTTCTTAATTTAGAGTATTGTAATTATGTCTTATATAAAAAATACCTTTACTTTTTTTCTCAAAAGCAATATTTCTTAAATGAATGGTATTCATATGACACCACGTTATTGTAAACAAAAATGTGCTTATGGCAACCTGTTGACTTCACTAAAAGTCATCCTTCTTTCATCCACCAATAAGGGGAGCACAATCAAACAATCTGTTGACTTGCACCAGTCAGGTAATTAATAACTATATACAGTACTGTACACTTAAAATACTATTACAATAGTACAATCTGCCATAATAATAATAATAATAACTTTAAATGTTAAATATTACAATAGATTTGCTCATTATTAAAAATAATAAAATATTAAATAAAATAGTGTAAAAAAAAGTATTTAAAACACACATTCAAAATGCTTGCTTATTTTTATATATATACTGTGTGTTTTGAGTTTTTTTCTACTTCAGGAAAATAAATTATTATTATATTTATTATTATTAACAACAACAGTAGATTTCTCAGACAGAAATTACAGTGTGAACAGCAATTTATCTTTTTAATAGTGCAAGAAAAAAAAACATAATATATGGAGCTGTTTTAGGTACAGAGTGTTTCCATCTACTAAACATTTATGCATATTCAACAGAACTCTATTGCTTGCTGCCCAATCAGACGGAGTGCTTTATATAAGATTGGCCAAACTCAATTCTGAAGGTCGCTGAGACACAAAATTTGTTCATAATGTTTAGCTCACTCATGCATAATAAACCAATTCCCCCTAGGATTGGCACTAGTGATGGCTTTTCCTAGAACATTGATCAATACCTGTGGGCCTTGAGGAGAAGGGGAAATGAGGGGCTATCAGTCCAACCCACTACAGCGAAAAGCTTTACTGGACACGCCTACTTTATCACACTGTTGCCCTGCAGGGACATGGGATATAGCTGTGACTGAATGTATTGGTGTATGGGAAATAGTAGAATTAACTACTTTGGAGTATGTTTTTTATGTTTGTGAAGAAAATAAAGATGTTAAATGTTTTGGAAAAAACACTACATTTCACCTGACCACACCAGACCCACCTTATTCGGGGGTTGGAGGGGGGGGGGGGGGTGGAGGCATAATTTAAAAACACCACAGCACAACCAAATACACAACAGCAGATGATCTATATACTTCCTATTCCCAAATGGAAGAAGAGGAAAAACACTTGCCCTATTATTGGGAGATTGCAAGACTGAATCCTAACAATGCCCCAGCCATTACTAGCCAGGAGTGGAAAAGAGCATTAGTTGTTCTCTCTGGGTGGGACGAATAGTGTGACAATCTCTTGGGCAACTATAAATATGCGGAAGAGGACAATTAGTGCTTTTTTTGGAGTGTCCCATGCTCTCTAATGTGTATCAAAAGGAGTAGTATAAAACGATGTGGTGTCTTTGTGACTTCACATATCTCAGAGGAAGCATTTGCTAGCTATCTCCTACCCAAATATGGAGAGCCATTTAATGAGTGGGAACTGGTGGAGATGATCAAGAAGGAGAAAAAGTAGTTTAAAACAACATAAAAGAAAGAAGGAACACTGCGAGAATTGCATCTTTGACTAATTACGCTTTGATTTATCGCTCCTTACTGCAGTTGTTTTCACTGGTGTTAAAATTCACACAGACTTACACTCCTCCAAAGACCAAATTAAGTATTATGGTGTTGACTTGTAATTAAAACAAGATAATTTAGGCCACAGAAGCAGCCTTTAATTCCATTTTCTTGTATACGCAATAATTTCCTGTCTTAATTGTCAACTTTTTGCATCTGTAGGCAATTTATTTGAAGTGTAGAATTCCAGTGATTTGTAGGCACATTTAGACAACAGCATTTTTTCATTTGCGATGTTCATCTCAGAAGCCTAAATTCTAACATCAGGGTTTTGCACTTACAAAACTTCAGCACTTAAAAAGTTCTCCCTTTTCCCCAAGGACAGTCAGTACAACACTACTCCCTCTTACTCTCACTGAAAGTGTGCATACAGAAGACAAAATATATACTGCCATAGAATAATATTTTGTTGGTAAGCCTTTTTCGTTAATTACAGCCATGGTATAATTTAGATAAGCTTGTGCAACATTTATTTCGCATTAATTTATCTTCAGAATCTTATATTGATGATGGCCTGAGCAATAGAAGCAATCGCAAATCATAACACTGCCCCCCTCCACAGGTTTGTTTGTAAGCACTAGGAATGATGAACGCATCACTTCATCCATCATTCCAGAACAGAGTAAATATGGCCTGTTCTGGATCAAATGTATCTGTATACAAAGATCTGATCTGTATCAAAGCACTGTAACGACGCGGGTCGCGCGAGGGACAACGCCGCGCTTAAACTGTTCCGAACGGGCAGCTCCACAGGCTGCTACTACGCAGAGTTCTGAACAAGCAAACGCGCAACCATTTATACAGGCGGTTGCCAGGCAACGCCGCCGTCAGGCAATCAGCCTGAACGAGCCGCACCTGGCGGCGTGTTTATTTAAGGGTCCTGATCCCTCGGCACTTCGTGCGATAATGTAGGTAGCACCGGTAAGGTATCAGGAGAAAAGAAAAGAAAAGAAAAGAAAAGAAAAGAAAAGGAAAGGAAAGGAAAGGAAAGGAAAGGAAAGGAAAGCTCAGCTCAGCTCAGGTCTGTCTGTCTAAGACGCCGGCGAGAGATAGTGAGGGAGCGCGACGCGCATCAGTTTAGCGTGCGCTCTCAGGTTAAAGTGCACGAAGCACAAACTCGACTCTCGCTCTATAAGTCCTCCGTAAGGGCGAACGACCCGAGAGGATATTCGTTTTTTGTTTGTTTCCAGAGCCCCATCCGTTCTCGCATAGACAGCGGAGCTCTGTTTACTTTGTGTTTACAGTTTTCATTTGTTTCCTTTTAAGTTCCTTAATTAACAATCCCACGCCATCTCCAAACGGGAAGGTCTTCTCGTGCGTATCACAAGCACTCACATACTCCTATTTCTTTAACCCCCTCTATAGCCCTGAATAAGAGCTCCTATCATTAAAATCATCTCAGCTCTTCATACCGTACCACGTAACAACCACATTACTGTTTTCATTGCTCCACACTCCATTGTTTATGCTCCCTGGCAAATTGAAGCCCTTTCCCCCAATTAGCCCTATTGATAAGTGTTTTTGTTCAGGCTCTTCACATTATGCATGCAGAAATGCTCCTACCTTCAATTTTAAACTTAGCTTTGAGTTTTACTGTTTTTGTTTGTTTTTTAACAGCTTTCAGTAAATATATACATATATACCTCAATTCATCCTTCATCAAAAAAGTACTGTTGTGTATTACATTGTTGTGTCTGTCATGTACCTCTTTGTTTGCACATTTGCACGTGCACTTTGTCTATTGTGTATCTTTGTATAATATTGATAGTTCTTCTTTTAGAGTAACTTAATGTAAAATGTATGTTGTAAATTTATGTTGTTGCATGTATGTAGCACCCTGGTCCTGGAGGAACGTTGTTTCGTTTCACTGTGTACTAACTGTATATGGTTTGGAATGACAATAAAAGCCTACTTGACTTGACTTGACTTGACTTGACATTTTATTCTCTTATCATACTTGCTTAGGATTTTTTTTCAACCACATTTCTTCCTTGAAGATGATCGTTCACTACTATCCTTCCAGGTTTGTTTGTAACAATGCATTCTACAGTTCTTAACCCAATATTAGCATTTTCAACAATATCCTTAGTTGTTTTCTTTTTTGATGCAGAACAATGATGCATATATATATGAGAAATGTACAATTTTGTTCATACAGCTACAAGAGTTCAAGATAAAAAGCAGCCACTCTGGGATAATCAGATCAAAAACTGACTGCTTAATGGCCTATCAAGTAGAGTCGAGCATTGTGCTTCGGTGTGGGTGTGCATGATTAAAACAAAGAGGTGCTGATAATCAGCATTAACTCTCTCTGTATGTCGCACGGCCCTGCACAGGAAATAACAGGGGGAGAAAAACATTGCAGCCCTTCCTTTGATTCTGTGTGACTCTACCTCTATTTTATTATTGGAAGTGAAAAAAAAATGAAGCCAGAAAGAACTCCAGTTTTATGGCACCTAATGCTTTTCTGTGACTTCTGCGTAGCTGGACTACTGCTTAAAGTGGTGCTGTTAGACCTCATTTATTCATGGTACTACAGAAAATTATTATAGATGAAATTAAGGGCTTAGCTGTATTTTATTATTTCTACATTTTTGTTATAGTGATGATGATAATCCTTTGCTGATTTCATATGATCCTTCAATGTGCAATATACTGTAAGTGTCTACATTTTGTTTAAAGATTTAAAGCAATTGAAACTGAAGTGTTAATTATTTTGGTATTGTGTAGTAATGAGGTATCTTGTAGAAACAGCAATAAGTATTGTACCCTATCTTAGTGGTAAGTAAAGTTGCTCCAAATTTTGTAACCGGGGGCTCAGTGGTTAAGGGGTTGAACTGCTGACTTGGTGGTGCCCAGTTTGAGCACCGATGCTGCTGGGTTGCTGATGTTGGACCCTTGAGTAAGGTCCTTCACCTCCAAGTGCTCTGATACAATCAGGTCGTCGAGCTAGCAACCCGACTCTATAAATAACTGCCACAGAAATGAAGGATATATCTCCGGCGCCTGATGTGCCGGGCGGCACGTAGACGGGCCCAAACACACAATATTTGTAATCATCACTTCATTGAAATATGAGGTCAATGTGTTCACCTGATGCAGTCATGCCAATAAATTTATGCCAAAAAATGGATTTTTGGCATAAGAAGGTAAACATCTGCTGTTCGTGTACTTACAGTTAGAAAAATGAGAACACTGTTGTTGGGCAACCAGGAAACATTAATGCAGAGCAAACACTAGCTAATGCCAGCTGTTGATTTAGCTAGCTAGCAAATACTGAAAAAATGCCGGGAATATTAACATTTGCCAAAAATATGTTGCTAGATTACTAAGAAAATACACAAATACATGTCAACTGCTAATCAAACCTACCATTGATGTACAATTAGAAAACCTCAACAATGGGACAACATTATAAAAAAATATAAAAAGTATCAAAATTTCTGCATACTACAAAAGTGTGCAGCTGATATGTAATCAACTTGATTTACATAAAATGAACATTGTCCTGTTAAATGCTAGATTTCTGACAGCTCTATATTCATGAGGAAAATAAAACCATGCTGAGTGTAGGGTTTTTTCACAGTGTACATATTCTTTTCTGAGCAATCTATCTGAGAGAAATGCTGATAGTTCTATTAGTGTTGTCTTATTTTAACTGTCGCTGCATCTTTACAGTGTTTAGAACTTAAAGCTAAATTGTTATCATTAGTTATTGCCTTATGTTTGAATAAGTTGTTTGGACAAGTTCTAATTCAATGGTCTTTCCTTATTTTTATTTCTTCTCCTCTGCAGCAGAGGTAGGTTTTGATCTTGCTTTTATGTGATGATCTTCATGAGAGCCAGTTTCATCATGGTGCTTAATTGATTTAGCAAATGCACTTGACAATACTGTTCTTGCAAGAATGATTCCAGAACAGCTGATGTTCGTGTTTTGAAATAACAATGGACTATCGTTGTTGTTGTTGTTGTTGTTGTTACTTAATTACTTAATTCCAAATGTGTCATTTCATAGTTTTGTAATCTCCAGTATTGTTCTAGGATGTAGAAAAAAAAATCTTTCTTAACAAGATATCTTTTTTAAAGAAAAAAGATATCTTAACATTTTGGTTGTCTTTGCTTTTTCATGAATTAGTGACTATTAAAATAATCTTTGCTTAGTATACTGATGCCTCCAACTGAATGCAGACACTCATCTACAAATATTTTTGATTTAATGATGTTGCTGTTTTTTCCTGACATCTTTGTCATTTTCCAACCGCAGCAATTTTTTTCCTTTTGTATTTTTTTTTTTTTTTTGGACAATCCTGAGCAAATACCTACATGTTTCCTGTACTTGTTAGCTACATTTGCACCTTGGATTTAGTGCAAAACAAAAAGGGGGAAAAAAACCCCGTCAAAAACCAAATTGGAAAGAATTGGCCAAATTATCATCACCTGAGAGCAGAAGAACAACTCAGCAGTGGATCTTTGACCCAACGAACGTCTTTTAAAGACCTCGAAAGGTTAATGAGGCTTATTGTGCAGTGACTGAGGAAGATACTGTTCGTTATGGAAGAAGGACCATGTGGCGCTTGAGGGGAGGACAGTAATGACACCCCATGGATCTCATTATTAAGGTTATTGATTCGATCACGCCACCTGCTATACACCTTTCTCACTATCCTCATCTCTCTTTCTCTTTTTACCTCTATTCCTCTTTCTATATTCATTTTATTCTGCCCAGCAGGATACAGACTGCATGTGTGTCTGCTGATTACATTCCACAGTGGAGAGCATTGTACCTCTAATTGTGGACACATTTGTGGCATGTGTCACCAGTAAAATCTCTGGACACATCCCTTGCACCTGACTTTTGGTTTAATTTACTTTATTCATTTAACAATGAATCTTGAACCTGACAATTGCAGATTTGGCCTGGTGACTAATTAAGATTTTTGATTTGTTATTTCTTCCTGTGGTGGTTTTCACCAGTGTTACAATTAGGACTATGCCTTTCACTATTAGGATTAGTGATTTGAGCTATTCCTAGATTATATACATTTTGCTCTGCCTAGCAGGATGTGGATTGCCAGCATGTCTGCCAATTAGCATTGAGAAGTGTACCTCTAATTGTGGATACGTTTGTGTGTGACAGTATGGCTGGAAAGGCTTGACTCTTACACTCTGACCTCATGGAAAAGGTGATATCCATGACCGGCACAGCTGAAGGCTGGCTGCATGAGAAGGAAGTGACAGCAGGTGGCACAGATGGCTGCCTGCCCTCGCCCAGGGCTCAGGATCACATCTAGACCACTGGGACTGGACTGGTGTCTCGGTAGTGTCAAAAGGGCACAGGTCGAGTGGAAACCTGTGGACACATTTATCAGGAAATAAGTTAATGAGGCATAATTATACAATACCCCTCACAATTGCCACTAAAGCTGCTGTAATAGATTAGATGTGCAGCACTGATGCTTGATGATCTGCTTGGCATGTTTATATGCTTTGATACTGTTGTGTCAATGCATCTATTTTGAATAGTATTCAAAGTGGCTTTAGAATGCTAGATGTAGTTTTTTTTTCTTATTGGCATCAGATAGAAGGCATGGTTCATTGAACCGAATTTAAAATATTCAGATAGAGCCTCTAGCTGAAAATAACTCTTCTGTGTAACTCAGAATTTATAATATCTGCTACCTGAGACTGTGAAGTTTATTACCACAATTTATACTATAAAAACAGTACTATGATCATACTGATGGTAATATCTTTTTAACTTTATTTATTGATTCGGCTAGACACAGTACACAGCTGTTTGGAGGATGTCTGCAACACCACATACACCTACCTATACAATGTCATACTAGCAAGTTTACTGCAGGGGTTTCCACCCAGTTCACACCTTCACACTATCCCTGATAAAACTGTCCTAGTGTCACAGATATGAATCACACAGCAGTTAAATAGCAAGTGCCCAGCCTTCATTAGAATTGATCCCGCTCTGTGGATAATAAGCTAGCACCTTAATAACCTCCAGGAATTCCAGTCACTAAGAGTATGAGATGTTTGTTGTCATGGTTACCCTCCTCTACATAGTAATCAGGGGTATTGATATTCAACTGTATTAGGCGTACAACTTCAATTTCATGTCAGCTAATCAGAAATGAGTATTTTCCATGCTCATGTATTATAGTTTGTAATGAAAATTAATAATGTACAATTACACAAAATGTATGTACAAATCATCACATTGGCATCATTTAATATCTTAGTAGTAGTAAACCTTTGTACACTTATCAGATATATTTTCCTTACTTTTATAGTTTCTCATTTTGATTATATATATATAATCCTGGTATTTTATATGTGTGTGTGTGTGTGTGTGTGTGTGTGTGTGTGTGTGTGTGTGTGTGTGTGTAATCCTGGTATTTTCTCCATGTAGACATTTACTTCTGCATGTTGCACAATTACCTCTTGTTATGTGTGCCTTAGTACTCACTGTACATCTACCCATTAAGCGACTCTGACACTGCGCATGTGCAGTAGCAAACAAACATACTGACTGCAAAAATGTAAGATAATGAGTAAGCAATTAAGGAGGCAAATGTTGGAAAAGCCTCAACAGCTCGAAATGCATGAACACCCACTTTAGGTTCCGTATGGTTATGTAGACTGAGTGTTTGTTTGTTTGTGCGTGGGTGAAAAAAAAAAAGAAAAAAATCAGAAAAAAATCCCAGGATTCGTTCCTGGTGAAGAATCGACTCGGTGAATGAATCGCTTTAAAGAGTCGTTCATAAAGAAGCGAATCGCAGACGAATTGCTTGTCACTATCTGTCGCTCGATGGTGTTACCGGAGTTCGTTTAGCGGAGCTGCAAAGCAGCTGAAGTTAGACTTCACTTCACATCTGAAGCTGGTCATGTCGGTGTTTGTGGGCAGAGCAGGGGTAAGGGTTTCTAATCTTTCGTTTCCGTTTTTCTTTGCACGCATTGCTCGGGTCGCGGTTGATGCTGTTGCATGTTCAGCGTTAGAAGCATCAGACTGCGGACAGCTTGAGAAACTTCCATCGGATTTCTTTGATTAAAAATGGCAGGGGTTATATTCGTTAAAAAACTGACATTTAAGTAGTTTTCTTTCCAGACCTCGATATTTATTATTACTTGAATACAGTAGTAGTGCTGTGTCATATATTAAAGTGCAGAATAGCAATCTCAGCCTCATTTCTCCTGTATAATCGACATTATATTAAGGAATATATCTCGTTTTTACATAGAGGTGCATATACTTCTATATTTTCAACACTATTTGTCTAGACAGATTGATAATATAATCTTGCTGCTGTTCATTATCAGAATATCAAAGGTACTGTACTCTTAATGGTACAGAGTGGGAATAAAGTCTTTTCCAGATTTATAAAACTTATCCATATGGTTCATTACAAAATATTCATTATTCTATATAATATGACAACCGTCATGTTTCTATCATAGTTTTTTAATGATATGTTTGCATATTCTCTGGGAAGGATTTATGTTCACCCTGTGCATCAGAGGTTTATAAGATCCAATTACATACCTTAAATTAGTTTCATTTAAGCTACACATTTTTTTCTGTATGCATTGTACATACTAAAGGTACAAAGGGTATGCCGTAAGTAACTCGTGCACAAATCATGCAAACACATTGTAATCACATGCGAACACATGACAAATCATGCAAACACATTGACTCAGTATGTACTACAAAGATCTGTCATTCTAATTAGATACAATACTGGATCTGTAATCATGGTAAGTGTACAATAGTGAAAGTTTTGGTGCATTTCGATGCAAGAACGTTTCTCCGGGAATGGTTTCTTTTAGTAATCACTGCTTGTGTTTATCATAAAAAATTCTTGTAATCAATATAATCAATATGATTTGAATGTTTGCTGTGATTAACTTGTTGAAAGATCCATCTATATCCAAGTCTTAGCTTCCTAGCAGAGGCAACCATGTTTTGGGATAAAACCTCTTTACTTAATGACTTTCTTGACAAGGGCAGGCCAACAATACAGCCCCAAAGCATCAGTGATTAGCCACAGAATATACAACGGGGTTTGGGTGATTCTTCTAATCTAAATTCAGACTCATTTGTTACAAAAACATACCAGTGGTTTTCAGCCAGAAAGGTTGATTTTGGTCTCATGCCCACAAAAGACATTTCATCTTATAGGTTTAGTGATGCATGATGAATTTTAAAGCTGCATTTTCTGAGAGGTTCTGTCAATGCTTCCAAAGAGCTTGTTGTTATGGAGATGACATCTTTTTAGTTGAATTTGTATTTATTTTTATACCTGTCTTGTGCAGCTCAACAGCAGTCTCTCTCTTTGCTGTTGAAAGTCTTTGGTGTTCTTCATGGTGACAGAAGATAAAATGATTTTTCTTATGTGCAACCTCGTATTTCTTCAACCTTAATGATGGCAGCATACAGTTTGGTTACCGAAAATATTTTTAAAATGCTGTCACTTCCCTCAAAGAATACATTTATTTAAAATATATTTAGTTGACTCAGTAATGGTGGAACATTGGTTTATGAGAGAATCTAGTATTATGAGAAGCTTATGAGAATTTTCTTTTTTTTATTTGATGTTCAAATAAAGAATGAAATGAAATGTGAGTCATTTTTCAAGTTGAAATTCGGAATCTTTCTCTGAAGGAGTGATTTCTAACTAGGCATAGCATATGGCTTGCTCTCCATCTGTTTGAATATATAAGATGCCCTGGTTTCCTGGTTCTCCTGTGAAGAATGAAATTTTTCCCCCCCTGGGTACAGATTATTATCAGTAAATGTTTTGAACAGAGCTTGGCAGGTGTTGGATCAAAGAGCAGGGTTTAATTTCCTTCCAAGATCACTCTTGAAATATTAATCACAGCCATAATTTGGAGCCATTTGATGAGTGACACCATGTCTGGGTTTTTATTATCTTCCCAGACAAGAGTGCCGATTTACAGGTTGCTCCAGCGTCTGTTGGAGTTATTTGAACTGGAATCCAGCATTTTGGTCACAAATCCTCCTCAGACTGCAAGAGAGGCAAATATGAAATACAATCCTGGATGGTCGTCTGAGCATCTTTTATTTTTAATCCAAGCTTTCTTTTTGTGGTTTTACGAGCCATGCACACACCACTTGCTCTGCATCAGCATTTTCATTTTCTCTTGCAATTACTGTATTTTATTGTGTTTTCGCTGACAGAAGTTCAAACTGAAATCCTCTTTTGTAATGCCGCTCACAGCAAAGATGGTTTGACCTTTTTGCTGTCCCTTCCCACTGTCCCTGACCATGCTTTTGACATTTGCTTGGTTTTGATGTGATGCCTGCAATGACAGACCTCTGGACGGAACTGACATGTCTGTGTGCGCATAGTCCTCGGGTGCACGTCCCTAAAGCAGTTCACTATGCTTCAGGAGAAAGTGCTGTCCTTTTGTATTTAGACTTTAGAAAGCGCTGACTTGTTTTTATATCAGGGTGTGTGCAGTGGGATGGAACAGTCTGAGAGTAAGTTGAGTTTGTGTCCGTCCTGTAACTGTACTGTTCTTCCAACAGTTCATCTTTTGAGTTTGTTTAAAAGTAGGAGCCCACTAAGGAGCCGTGCTGCTACATTGACTCGGCCCGTCAGTCACTCACTGCCATCTGTGCTGTCCAGTCCAGCTTAATATTTCATGCTGTGATTTGGGCTGGGAATTAAAGATGTGGCAGGTGGGTTTGACAGAGTGCTGGCATATTCCCTCTGACTGAGCTCCAGGTAGAAAGTGTGCACTCAGCCAGTCAGTTTTAATAAACCTGTAACATGTAACACTCATTTTAAATTTGCTACTCATTCACACTTCAGTCTGTACTTTATATTCCATGTCCTGTATACATTTATACATACAATATTGAAGTAGTAAGATACATTTATCAATATGTTGTGATTATTAGTATTGGCATTTATAAGAGAGACATTCTTTACAAGGCCTAACAGGGTCCCCCTTCACTGACATGGCTCCTTTATTAGGATTGACGGGTACAGAAGCCACGCCTCCTTCAGAAAATTCCAGAAAAAGCTTTTTTTTTTTCACCTCCAAACTGTTTCAATGATGCACTCTGTTTAAAGAAACGGTAGCACTGAACCTCTGAACATTTTGTTCTGTGACATTTTGTTCCAAATCGAATTGTAATTTCTAACAAAAATACAGTTCTGTCATCATTGTTACTGTAAGCTGTTCTCAATGGAGAGCCTCATTGGCCTGCAGTGTGATGGGTGGCAGCTGTGTTTGACATAAAGCCATCAGCAGTGAGGGGTCTTTTTTGGATAGCCACTGGGCTCCTCCATTACACCAACGATCAGTGGTACAGACTCGGAGCAGAAAATTACTCTGTCATTTTCCAGCACAGCCAGCTGGGCCATGTCCTAAAAACCACTGTTAGATTTTACTTTATTAGTCCTGCTAATGCTTAGAATGAGATTTTTAAAGTGATTAATTCAAAGCTGGCCAATGATCTATGTGACCGTATATTTATTTGGAAGGGAGGGTGCAGGAAGTTCAGCAGTCTGAGAGGAACCATGATACCCAGAGACATAGTGATGATCAGTCAATGGGTGGAACAAGAATTCTCCAGTGGGTCCTTATTTAGAAATTTGGCAGAATACTATATCTGACACATTATGATAATAATTTGTCACTTTTTTCGGGTTTGTTGAGCACAACTTAAACCAGTAGAATATTAAATAAAACTGCTCCTCCTTTTCTCATCCCACTGGAACACATGACATATTTTATATCTCGGTTATTTTTTCTTTTTTTTCCTTTACCAGCAGATATCCATTTAAGAGATGACACAAGACATTATTGCTGTTAAATGATACACCACTTATTATTTAAAAAAAAAACTTAAAAAAAATACTATCCCAATACTGCTATTTGTGGTTGGAACCCAGGAGAACAAAATAGGCGAGTTTTCTGGGTGGGAGGGTTGGCATATTCTCTCCTCTGTGTCAATCACAGTGACACAAAGTAATTGTGGGCATCTGAGTTCATGCATGTGGAAGGCAGTGGATAACACTTTCCTGAAAATGTGTTATACCTTCCTGTGAGGCAGCATGAGCAGCAGTTTGAAAAGATAAGGTGGACTGAGGAAGCAATTTGGTAGCCTTCACACTTGAGCATCAGGAACTTTCATATGTTGAGGAGGACTGGCTGGTGGGTGGAAACTAGCCAAGACTAATTTAGGGCTAAAATAAGGGGGAGTGGGGAGCAGTCAAAGCTGGAGCTACATAAGTAGCTAGAGCGCAGGCTACATAGATGCTTGATTGGTTTAGATCCAAAAACAGATTAGATGCTTCTAGTTTAGACTTTGAGTCTGAGTTCAAGGAGTCCATGTTTTTAAGCAGCACCTTATTACTGAGGATCAAATTGTTCTTTACTGATCAGTGGATTGGAACAACAAGATCTAGAGCCTCCATCAGATCAGAACATCCATGAGTGATAGCATAAATAGCTTCTCTGGGCACACACATACACACATACACACACACACACACACACACACACACACACACACACACACACACACACACACACACACACACACACACATTGTATTTATATTGCAGCATTTGTTCTGATCAGACACTGTGTCTTTTGTAAACAGTTTCTCTTGTGCCTTGTTCCAAAACACATTTTATCTTTATAAGCAGACAGTTGGAAGGAGTTCAGCTAATTTCCCATCAAAGTGCAGGCCATCAGCATCAGCTGACTGTCAGTTTGGGCATGATATTGGTGGTGTGTGTGGGGCTGGGTGGTGGGGGGGCAGAACAGAGTGGACTGATTTGTGGAATTCATCTTTAGATCATGGCCTCTAATTCATTTTGCAGAAGGACCACAGACAAGTATCAAATAATGATAAATCCAGGCTCGCCCCTCAGTGCCACTGCGTGAGGAATAGCTGGTGCTGTGATCAGGCACTGTGGGGGATGCAATGATCGGACACAGCGGGCACACTCTGACTTTGGACCCCCTGTGCTTTCATGGAATGCCATTTATGTCCCTGTTTGCCCTTGTTTGTTTTATCTGTCAGCAGCAAAAGAAAACCCTGAGGGTCATAGATGGGAGACAGACATGTTATTGAGGATCATCGTCATCCCTGCTGGGAAACAGAGGGTATGATTCTGGAAAATAAATGAAAAAGAATGAAAAAGAAATGAAGAAAGTGAATGTAAGAGATAAGGAAAGAATGGTTAAACAATGTGAGAAATAAAAACGACAGGCAAAGATGAGATCATGTACTACAGAGTGAAAGGAAAATAACAGAAAAACAATGATAACGAAAAAGATTGAATGAAGGGAATAGATAGGGAGACAGTACAGAGAGAATGGGAAGCAAAGAAGAAAAATAGTGAAAAAAACAAGTGAAATGAAAAAGATATTAATAAAATGAGCAAAAAGGTCAAAGAAAACTAGAAGATAAAATAAATGCAGAAAAGATAGAAGGAGGAGAATGAATGATTAAAAAAGGTACATGAAACTGAAAACCAAAAGATGAACAGAATAAAAAGTAGGGAAAAAAGAGAGAAGGGAAAAGGGAAAATTATAGCTGTTGGACCAAACAGAAAGAACATGAATGAATAAAAAAGGAGGAAAAAGTAAACAACAGAAAAATAATAATGAAATAATGAAAAGAAATAGGAAAAAGGGACAGTGAGTGGGAAAACAGAATGATTAAAGGGGTGAGAGGGGAAAGACATTTTAAGAAAAAAGGCAATGACTGATGAAGAGAAAATGATAAGGGAACTGTTGGCAAATAATTTGGCTTATTACAAGCATTTAGGCAAAATTATCTGCTAATAGAACTACACATTTAAGCTGGAAGTCAGTTTTCATTTAAAATTTTTAAATTTTGCATTTGTTTGTTTACTTATAATGTCATTAAAATCATTTAAAACATTTTTCTGTGTATTCAATATATTTTAACCTGCCAAGATATTTTCTACAAAGAGGAGCAAATTATATAAAAAAGAGGGGAGAAAGAAGTGGTTAGGGAAAAATAAACAGAGATGGAATGGAGTGAATAAAATAGAGAAAAATAATAAAAGGAGAAAAAGATTGACTGAAATGAAAGAAATAATAAAAGATAATAAAATGAAAAAAATGGAATGAAAGGATTGGAAATGGAGCACTGGGGTAGAATAAGGAGAAAATAGAAGGGAAAATGGAAAGGGAGGGATGGCCAGATAATAAGAATGATGGAGATCAAGAAAAACAATAAAATATAGAAAGAAAACAGTAAAATAATAAAAGTGGGGAAAATATAAAAGGAAAAGTAAAGGATGGAATTGAAAATGCAAGACAACAAAGGAGAAAAGGGGTGAAAAAGTAAGAAGGGCCAGGGTTTGAGGATGAAGTGTCGACATATATGATCAAGATGAAGATCAAATTAATATCTCAAAACGGGAATGTTATATGACCGTAACACGTGAACTTACTAGTGACCCTCAAAGCGCTGTCTTTGTTTTAGAACTTTCCAGAAGTCAGCGGCCATTGTCTTAACTGAATTATGTGATGATTTCATTGTGTACATGTTACGAGTCAGATTACTATCAGGAGTTTGGCAGGGTGACCAGGATGACTGTTGAACCATTGAGGCAAAGAGTTCACCAACAAACTGATGTGCTAAAGGATGATGTAAGGGGATCTGCTGGACACAGAATGAGGCTTTAATAGCATGTTTAGTAATAGGAACATGGATTGGCTGAGCATCGCTTTCAATTACTATTGCACCCAGTACTGTATTCAGGGTTGTTTTTGTATATGCATATTGTCAAAAAGCAGCTTTACAGAACTCTGGATGGAGGTTTAGATCATAACAAGTAAGCCATAGTTGAACAACATAAAGGAAAATCACCCTGAGGATGGAGATTTGGAAAGAAATCTTAAGTAGAAACCAAAATCACAAGGGACGTCCATGTTCCTCTCTCTGACTTTGATAGTAGGATTATAAGTATTTACATAATTGTGAACGAGTAAATACCGAACTAAGAATGTTCAAAAAGAGCAGATTGTGGGTTCTTGGGTGAGCACATGACAGCCGTTTTACAGCAGGGTTACAGAAGCAGTTCTTGCGTGAAGCACAGGAGTAAACGTGGGTTTTCAGTGGAGCTTAAATCTTTAGGGTAACAATATGAGACCTTTCAGAGCAGCACAAGGTGATTCACAAATTCAGCTTGAAAGCAGACACTGAAACTTGTGGCGTCTTGGAGCTAATGCTATTCTCTTCTTTTTCTGCTGAATTTATTCTCAGTTACTATTCATCAAACCATTTTAATTCCCATCAAACCATTCAGTGAACCCTCATGCCCTGTGGATGTCATCCTGGAAGACACCACACTCATCAGGATAGAGATATTTCATCAGAGGATACCGGTGTGATCAGTCCACAAAAATTTCTATCGATTTGTGGTGACATTCCTCGAAGCTGACAAGTAGAGGCAATCCGTGCCAATAGCAACAACAACAACAAAAAGCCCCCTGAGGCATATCGGAGCATTTGAGTGTTTATATGCTGTATGCCTGGGAGAGATGACAGTATTTGGCTGTATTTTTAATACTGTCTGAGTTGGAAACAGGTACCTTTGTAACCTCACCATGTCCTCTCCTCTCTCCTGTAGACTCTGATGTAAAGGTTTTGGGGCTCATGCTGCGCTGCCATCTGCTTTGCTCTCTGGACAGACGGGCACTGCCCGACCCTGGAGTTAGAGCCTGGCACGCCCCCTTTCAGCTGAAGCTCCCTCTGCACGACCTGGAGGACGCAAAACGCTTACGAGGTCCCACACATGAGATTTTAATATTCATTTTAGTGTAAAAATATCCTAAGACTAACCTATTGTAATGTCATTAAGGATATGAAGAAATCATTGGGTTGTTGACAAAAACACACATGATACCAAAACAGCAGTTTACAAACATGTATACATACGTATACATGTTTATAATGTCATTAAATTATTATTGTCAATGATAATATTATTATTATTATTATTATTATTATTATTATTATTATTATATTAATAATAATAATTATTATTATTATTATAAACACATTTTTTATTCATGTTTTATTTATACTACTGTTTATTCATACTAATAGTAGTGTGGTCCACATTGCAGAAATGCAGTTAGTATATTAAAAAGCTGTATTTCAAATTCTTCAATTATTAACATTTAGTTCCTGTTGCTTTATCATTACTATTCAGGTAAACCTTACAGTAATGTTTACAAGAAATGAATTTCTTATTAATTTTACCTTCCAAAACCAGCAAATTTCAAAATGTTTTATCCTTAAGTTTACTTTCAGATTTCTTAAAAATGCCTCAGTGAATTGATTTCAAGTCAAAGGAGCATTTAGTATAAGAGGTTTCTTGGCAAGCACATACCATCTATTTTGTGGACATATGAACTTTTTCCGTCAGGCTCAAAATATTATACAGTATTTCTGACGAACAATCTGTATTTTACCTAGTAGGTTTCAAAATTGTCAGTGAACTGATTTCACATTCAACAACGATAGAGCAGAGTAAGGCTCTTAGCAAAGGATTTTAGCAGTACAAAATTGTCTATTTCATCTAGTTATTGTCAATTATAAAGCTGAGATGATGTTTTGTATTTTGTATACAATTCGCATAAAACTTGGCTGCTTTTGTTAAATAAGCTCATGCGATGAACAATCTATTCTTAGAAAAAGATTTTATGTACAGTATTGAATAAGAAAGGATTACATGTACTTTCAGGTTTTTACAAGTTAAAAACAGAAAACAAATGAGTAGCAGATTTTCTCCGAAAGCAGCTGCTGGTTACTGAAAAAACAGTTCCAGTTCTCATTATCATAATTAGTTATGGCCATTTTTGAAGCATCGATGTATATCCATTGAGCTTATCAATCAATCCTTGCATTGTATAAGTTATAATGTATTATTAGTATCCAGATACCTTACTTTTCTAACATGACCAGGCTTTTTGAACACACATGTAACAAACTGCATATCTGGACATTAATGATTGGATTTATTCTGGAATCGATAGTGCTGAGTTATTGCTGATATTGTATTAGTAAACAGAATCACAGAATGTGGAAGCTTTTTTTTACATTAAAATCTCTCCATACACTTAGACTTATTTACACCTTGCTGTCTGATGCTGGCTCTCGGAAATCATTATGTGTCTTCTAAAACAGCCGATTGATCTGGTTTTATTGATTAAGTCATTTGGTTAAGTGTTTGTGTGCGTGTGAGTGTGTGTGTGTGTGTGTGTATGCACACACAAGTCTGGACTACAAATATACAACCCACTACTACTACTACTACTACTACTACTACTACTACTACTGTACTACAACTACTACTACCTCTGTGATATTACTGCCACTGAAGGTAAAAATGGGTAAAGTTGAGGTGCATATAAGGTGCCTATTTTACAATAGGTAATATATACGTTATCTTATAAATAAGTTTATAATATATAAGTTTTCATGCTCGGCATACCGACCATGAACTTTGACAACTTGAATGGTAAGCAACCAGGGCAAAATTCTGCAACCCTCGCTCCATGCAAAAATACATTCCAAAGTTCAGGTGAGACTCAAATGAAGCTTCTGAAGTCCAACTGAGCTACAAAAAGTTACAGTGTATTTAATACAATGTAACACTTTTCTTTTCCCTAGTAGTATGGTTAAGGTTAACTGGAATCAGTCATATGGCTAACCTGAACTAGCCTTATAGTTCTATCAAAGGTCTATAGTTTATAGTTCTAAAGCTGACTAGTTTTGATTTGTCAACTTCACGGATGCTAAAGGGGAGTTTGTCTTTTCTGTGCCTTCTCTTCATTGTCCCTTCCTTTTATCCCCGTCTCCTTCTTCCTTGCTTCATATAATTCACACACAGTAAACAAACCAGAGCTAACGGAGGATTGGAACGGAGTTGTGCTCTTAACAAGATGCTGCTTATTATCCCTGAGTAGCTGTTTGAGTCCTCCTCAGAGCAGAGTGGTAATAATTCTGAAACACAGCCCTTATGAATAGGCATGGTGTTTACACAGTTAATGTCTCGGTGTGCTTTTGTTCCTGACTGCTAATGCTGCTGTAACGAGGTAATCACTGATTGGTCATGCTGTCAGTGTGTCAGAGTAATACTTTAAGCACTGCTAAGACCTGAGGTAATTTTAATACATGGACGTGGTATTAAGCGTTAAAAACAAATTTCCAATGTGTTTCAAATGTGCTGGGTGAAGATTATTCCATTAGTGTACAGGCTGCTGTTTGTACAAATACTGCGTATAACTGGGGTATGTGAATGAAGCGTAGGGTGATTTCTCAGACCAGTGGTTCCACAAACTGTTAAAGCCTTAATTACACCAGAATGTTTTAGAGCAGTGATGGATTAACAGCTGAGGCTTTAAAGGAAAACTACTACTCTGAAAGACATTAAACATCTGATGTGTTTAATGGTTCTTGTCCTAACTTTTTGCCTGGTCCTATAGTGTTATTAACTCTGTGAGAAGTTAGTAGTTGTTTTCTGTGCTCACATCACAGGCGATGAGACAGTTACAAAGGTGTTTAATAGGAGGAAAAAGAGTGAGAGCTTCTTATCTTATTTAACATGTTCTAGCACTGTTCAATATCACATTAATGAGAAAAGCCAAGGGTTGGAATAGTGGAGACATTTATGCTAACTCAAAGTCTCTAGATGCAAATCTATGTTACGGCAGGGACTTTGCTCGGCTAGTTAGAGATCTACGAGATATTGAGTGTAAAATACGACTGATGTGATGTTCTCACTGAAAAAAACTTTGGAAGCTGATTTTTTTGAGGAGGTGAGAGAGCTGGACAGACCAAAGGACAAAAAATGCAACAACAAAAAACATATATTTTTTTTTGGAGTACTGAGATTATATGTTGAAATGTGACTATCCAAATCTTTCATGGTGGAGCTTTCCTTTTTAACTACTTTTCCAAAAAAAAAAAAAAAAAGTCATGAGTTTAAATCCCAGCACAACCAAACTGCAACTGCTGGGTCCTTGAACATCAAACACTCTGTGGTATCCTGACTGAGCTGCACTGGAATTTTAAGTGAGAGCCAAATGAATAGATTAATATGTAAATTTAAAGTGCGTGTCTCCCTGCTTGCTAATGATACCCAAATGTTTTTAGTTTAAAAAGTAGTTATACAATTTCATACATTTTACTATTTACCATGCACTGGTTCTGAAAATTAATAATAATAATTAATTCAAGGACTATTATAGTAGTATAAATCTCATTTCAAACTATAATTAGTATATCATCCATTTTGGATCGTCTGCTACCAGTTATAAGGACAATAATCTCAAAGCAGATGTGCAAAGATGAACCTATTCATGTCAGAATTCTGTGTGATCTCCGCAAATTCCATTGAAATGCCAGTTATATTTTGCTGACAATGAATGAGCACTGTTGCACTGTGAGTGCAACATTGCTGTGTTTTCTTTTTTTGTGTGTGTGTCAAATGCAAGTTTTGTGTGTTTACAGGTGTGGACCAAGGAGATAAGGAGCTAAGGAAGACAACTAGAGACATTCATACATACAATGGATTGCTAAAACCTGGACTAAAGAACCCCAGACTTCCTCTGTTCTGACCCCACAGTGGCTCTATAATATATTCTTAACCCTTCCAAGACCATTAACTATCTGTTATAGCTTTCCTGATTGTTAGCATTGTTAGATTGTTTTGTAGTGCTATCAGCATATCATATTTCCCATTCCATCTCCTCCCTTAGGTGGCCAGACCCCTCATTTAGCAAAAACTATTATTATTCTGTTTGCATCCAACCACTGTCCCACTGATCTGATTAGTCTCAGGTCTGCAGGCTTGGACACGCTGAAAACAGGAAACAAGGACGTGGGTCATCAAATCGTTTACAGTTCCACTGTGCTAATCTCTAGAAAGCAGGGGCCGGTGTATAACACCTGGACACCAAAGCTACATCTGGATTCATTTAGCTGCTGTGAGAGTGTGTGCATCAGCTATCTGTCCCTTGCTGTGTCATGTTGTCGTCTTCCCTCGAGCCACGCCTGCTGTTGAGAAGACCAGACGTGCTGGGGCTGAAATAAGCAGACTTGTCATTTTGTTCTCCTTGAGGGCAAGCTGAAGTCCAGTTTGCTCCCACTTGTGCTAGACTATAAAACTCACAGAAGTTTTCTCTCCTCCTGTCCAATCTGGCCGAGTTGCCCATACTCCCGAGTGTCCAGACGGTGTGCAGGTTCTGCGGGCGAGGCGTGTGGAGGATGAGCGATGTTCCCCCACTGGAGTACGAGCCGCTCTCCCCTGCGCTCCCCAGCAGGCCGCCGCTGGCTGCAGACGCTGAGCAGAGAACGGCTCTAGCCTTTGTGGGCCTGCTCATGCTCTTCCTGCTCTTCCTGCTTGTGCGCTGCTTCCGCATTCTGCTTGATCCCTATAGCCGCATGCCGGCCTCGTCCTGGACTGACCACAAAGAGGGCCTGGAGAGGGGCCAGTTCGACTACGCGCTGGTGTAAAACACTGCCCAGCGATGGTGGACGAGCCGAGAGCCTCTGCCTTTGCTCTCTCTGTGGTCAGCCCTCGACAGCTTCCCTTCTCCCTGGGAATCTCTGTTTATTACATCCTGTAGTAACTCTTCAGGGCTACAAGGTTTGCCTTTGAGCAGTGCTGCCTGAACTATGATCTACGTTTTCTCTAGCCCATAAAATCTGCAGAGTATTCAAAGACAAAATCGAGCCAGAGTCCAGTACTACGAACTACTACCATTCCATTGATTATGAAAAACTAATACAGTTTTATTAGTTAATATTTTTTAGATTCACTAGGCCAGAATAATGTGTATTTATTAAGTCAATATAAGTTTTTTTTTGTTGTTGTTGTTGGAAGATGCCAAAAATTAGCAGTGTGTGTTAGCCTTGTAAATATATGGAGTGACATTTTATTTTGTTTTCTTTTATGAGATGTACATATAAATGTACACAGAGTAAAAGTTCCAGAGAAACACAACATTTTGTGGAAATGTTTTTCTGATGAGTGCACCAGATATACCATAGTTAGACCCACTTTCTTTCATACTGATGAAAAAAAATATCTTATTTAAAAGTAATAAATCCAGATGCAGCAGTCCGATCCTCTCCATTATTGGTTTTTTGACCAATAATGGCCTGAAATCCTAGATGTTTATTTGACATATTTGACTTCCTATCCACTGTATGTCTAATTTTATTTTAACTAGCTCAGTCAGGATTATTACTTCCATTGTATGTCCATCATTAGTTTAAAGACAACAGCATGGGGCATTCTTACAGTAATGTTTTTTGAACATGTTTTGCAATTACTGAAGTTAAGAGTTATTTATTAAATTTACATGTTAAAAGTTATGGATCAGTATCAACCCATATTACTGATCTGATTTCTGATTTATGCCATGTTAATTTTTTTTTTTTTTCAAAAATGGTGTCTCCAAATGTCAA
This sequence comes from Clarias macrocephalus, assembly GCA_011419295.1. Taxonomy (NCBI): domain Eukaryota; kingdom Metazoa; phylum Chordata; class Actinopteri; order Siluriformes; family Clariidae; genus Clarias; species Clarias macrocephalus. The sequence continues at coordinate 104,428 of JAAGKR010001387.1, forward strand.
CTAGGGAACGTATTAGTTTTTGATAAATGAGGAGCAGTTTTTGGTAGTGGACTCTGAGAAAGTGTGAATGAGATGATTTTGCACATTAAGATCATGTTCATGCTTGCCGGCTATCAATTTCCACAGCAAGGCTGCCATATTGAATTGACTATTTCCACAGAGATCCCAAGTTTGAATTAAGAAAATGCCGGTCACTAGGGAGATCGTTTGATTGCTGAAGGCATGAGGTTTGGAGGCCAGCTCTTCTGGGAAATTCTGCAAATGTAGGTTGCACTTTGTGGCAATAATTTATGATAACGTGGGAATCTCTGCACTAAAAACATGAGATCGAGATCTAGGTGTATTTCCTTTCTGAAAAGATCATGATAATACACACCAGTTTAAAAATCTGTGTATTGTTATAAATCTTTTTAGAATTCAACCGAAAGGGAAAAAAACAAGTTACTTATTGTTTCCACACCAAAACAATTTTGTATTCTTAAGAAGGCATGACATGATATTGCTTTGTCAAGACTGTAGACTGTGAGTGCTGTCAGAGCTTATTTTCAAAATGGTATGCTGGTGCATTACAACAAGAGCTAGCAACAGCAAAAACAGTCTTTCTTTGTACTAGAGCTACTGTTCATATTATTTAGTTCAGTTACTAAGGTCCAAGTTATACTTCTGTGCTGCCGCTTTTGCTTGTCTTTACAGCATTTGTTGAGTAGTTTATGCCCAGTTCATAATATACTAGACAAGCTCTCAGTTTTCAGTTCGAGCTTTCAGTTTTAACCCTCAAACATTTCATTAAGTTGCTAAGCTAACCCTTGTAGTATAGTGTCCGAAACATCATTGTTTAAATATAAAGTACTTTTGACTTGTCACTTCTTACTGGCTGGATATAAGTCTTTGCCCATCTTCTGTTTGTAGATGAGTACGGTCGCTTATATTTCTTGGTGGAGTTACCTAATGACTTGTTGGGGCTCAACTCAGCGATCTCAACAATCAATCAGAAGTCATTTTAACAAAAACTATTTACTTCAACTTGTACAAGTAGCTATCGATTCAAATTTTCCAAATGTTTACGCAATTTAATGAAACATATCCAGAGGAGAACAAAGTTGCTGGATTGGTAACAGGAACAGGAAATGTATTAAAATATAAAACCTTAGCGACAGCATCAGACAGGGTCAAGCCAAATAAGTAAAAAAAAAAAAGCCAAATAAGTTAAAAAAAACAAAAAAACAATCCATTCAAATTGCAGATAAATATCAAAGAAACCACAGGGAGAGTTCCAGGCCATTTACAATAAGCACAGTGGTTGTTTGGTACATGCCATCATTTTAATATTGATGGCAATCGCATTGATTTGCACTCTGAATATGTTAATTGCCACCTGTATTCAGTTAAGATAAACAATATTATATTTTGTGTAAGCAGAAATACAAAAAGTAAAATCTTGAAATGCAGGTTACTAGATCGCTCATCAGGTTTCAAAGTTCAAATGTGGGTCACTTGGGCTCTATGGTTCCAAGCTAATCAGCTAAACCCTGCCTCATTCACAAAAAAGCCACCCCCTTTTTAACTAATTAATTTAATCAACTGACCGATAATATTCCCCATTTTAAAGTAGTTTTTAGACCACAGGCAAATACTGTACATGTGCCTAGCTGAAAAGGAAATAAAAGGCAGTGCACCTCCCAAAAGGATAGACTCTGATAATCACAGCTCTAGCTAGTTTTGCTTAGCATTAAAAACATTGCTAGCTATTTGTAAGCTGTGCACTGGATTTTCCACGAGACCGGTTTAATCTACCGATTTGACTTTGTCACTAACCTTAGTGATTGCTAACATATAAGACAAGAACCTCACACAGGCCTGCCATACTTAACTTTCTGCTCCGTTAAAATAAAATGCAGAGTGACTGCTGCGTAAGGCTACTTTCCAGTCCAGTGCATCACCAGACTGCTGTAATAGACACTGAATAATCCTATTTAAACACAGTATTCAAATCACTTCTGGATAGAATTGATAATCAACAAATATGTACAACTAACATGTAAACACTGTTGACCTGTTGAAAGTCACCTCAAATTGTTGCCTTCAACCACCCGTAAGTAGCACTCTTCTTTGTTCCCCGATGGTGTGTTGTTTCCTTGGTGTTTACAGGAGCAGAATCCCCTTTAAGATGTCAGAAATGTGATATTGCTGCAGTGTATTTCAGTGTATTTGTATCATTTATAAGCCATATCTATCTATCTATCTATCTATCTATCTATCTATCTATCTATCTATCTATCTGTCTATCTATCTATCTATTATCTATATATCTAATTATATATGTATATTTATGCAGTGTTATGTTGTGTGGTCATTAGCCGTAGCCGAACTTCCGAGCTCTGTGACTGTGTAGTGAGTAACTGTGTGAGTTTTAGAACTAATGAAAGTGCTTTATTTTTCTATTCAGACTCAGATTTGGAGTCTCATTTTGCTATAACTGTACTGTATGTATTCAGTTTAAGATTTCTAGCGCAATGTTTCACTGGATCAAGGACAAAAAAAAAAAAACAATGTGTTGCTTAGGTGTGTTTTTGATATTTGTACTGTAAGCAGATTGGATATTTTCCTAAGTCCTTTGTTTTTGCTAAGCTGGGGCAATAGTGTCCAATAAAGTGGAGTTTTATTCACTTTATGCTTCAGAAATCTTCAGTAATAAAATGAATATGACACCATACACTTTCTACATTATCAATGAGCAATTTTCAACAGCTTCACCACCTGAAAGATGACAACACATTTGATGTCTGAGGTTTGCTTTTCAGTTTCGCATTGGACCAGAGTTACCAAGTAAGTGAGGCTTACAGCTCCCAGTGTTACATGACTCATCATTACACACTCACCTCAAAATGTGTTGAGCTGTTCGGTATATCAAAGGGACTAGAACTGTAATGACACACTGTTATCTATAAAACCAAGCAGAAGTACATTATAGAGCTGAAACAGTCAATGCTCAGTCATTTTCTTTCAAAGGAACATTTTGTGTGTCTTTGCACAATGTCATCAGACCCAAAATTCAAAGGCGGAATTGTATGTTGTAAGTAATTCTGATTATAACAGGGCCTTTCAAGGGGCATAATTAACAAAACTGCTTGTTTAAGCAAGGAATGAAACACAATGGAGAATGCTGTAACAGCAAAAAAAAATCTATCTCGGTTTGATGATGGTGTGATGCAACCTAATGTGTAAATTGTACCACACAGAGGTTGATTATTTTCCAATAGAAACAAAGTACCCACAGTGTTGTGAAAAAGTATTTGTCCCCTTACTGTAAATTATTCACATCATCAAACTAATTTTAATATTACACAAAGATAACCCGAGTGAATACAAAAAGCAGTTTTTTAAATAATGTACAAATCTCCCTGGCCCTATGTGAAAAAGTATTTGTCCCTAAACCTAATAACTGGTTGTGCCACCCTTGGCGGCAACAAATGCAATCGAGTGTTTGTGATAACTGGCAATAAGTATTTCACATGCACACAATTAAAAAATTTTTTTAAGCCATTCATAGGTAGACTTGTTGTGTTTTGGATTATTGTCCTGCTGCATAACCTAGTGCACTTGAGCCTGAGGTCACTAACTGATTGGGTTTTTTATGAGCTCCTGGATGAGTCATCTTTGTGCTCTTGGGGTAATTTTGGTAGGCCGGCCCCTCTAAGTTCACCACTGTTCCAAGTTTCCTCCATTTATGGGTAATTGCTTTCACTTTGAGAGGAATTAAAAATGGCTCTGTAACCCTTTCCAGACTGTTACATGACTTTGTCATCTGTTCTTGAATTTCTTTAGATCGTGTTGCTTTGTTAGATCTTTTAGCATGCTTCACCTACAGGTTCTATCTAAGTGATTTCTTGATTCAACAGGTCTGGTAGCTTGTTTCCCTTAATGAATGACATCTCAATTTAAAAACTGCATTTTTTTTTCTGCATTCTTGTTTTGTAATATTAAAATTAGCTTGATGATCTCAATTTGTGATAAATTTGCAAAAAATTAAAGGAAGGGGGCAGACACTTTTTCACTGTATGTTTTTTATGGCCTGAGTAATACTTTAGTTCACTGGTAAACTGCAGTTCAGCATCTGCACTATTGCTACCCTGTGTGAGGAACAGCACATTTCATTCTTTATTTACCATAAATTTAATATTTTCCTAGATATTCAAAATAAAACATGGCCTTCACGGTCAACAAACTGACACACACATCAAAGTATTTAAAAACATAACCCATTGCTTTATTGCCATTTGGTGTGTTTTACAGATTGATAAAAAATAATGGCATTATATGACCAATGTAACTGATCAAATATTTCTAAGAATACTTTTATTTCCAGAGTGCTGTGGATGCTCAGATACAGCCTCACTCTTATATTCCTATGTGCTCACAAAATACTGCAATGTGTGTGCTTGTGTTTTGATTGAAACAGTGATATCATGAGCACCACAGATTTGTTCAGTTTTGACAGCGGGACTAGGAATGAGATATTTCAAGTTTGCTAATGATGTTGAAATACAGTACACACACGCACATTCGTTCTTTTACATGTAGTGGCAAATAAAATTATGATTAAAAACATTACAAAAACGATACAAAAGTATACAAAGTTCCCATGTTAGACAAATGGTTAATGCATAAATATAGCTCAGGCTGTTTTTTATTTTATTTTATTTTTTTTTTGGCTTTTTTTTTTAACAGTGCAGTAACCTTGATGTTCAGGATTGAAGATGTAATGATTTTAGCACCAGAGAGAAAGGACCAGACACTGCAGTCAGGCTGCACCAGACAATAATGCAATAATGCTGAATGTGCAGGTCCTTGATACACCCATATCACACTAACACCATACTGGAATTAATTCAATGAGTGTCACGTAGAGGACAACGCCTTGTAAACAATGATGGGTGTCACTCAGTGTCTGGCAGCCGTCAAGGACGCCATTATTAATTATGGACACAAAGTCAACAGCACTTTTAAGTCTATTCTGTGTTCAGTTTGGTTTTGTCAGCCTTGATGCTTAAGAAAAAGATTGACATTGAAAAAAAAAATCTACATTTCACTTTTAAAATATACAATTTAATTTTTGGAAAGCGAGTTTGATAATATTGGTTTTCAGCATTGAGACAATACAAAAAAAAAAAAAAAAGACAAACACAAGCCTCTAATATAAAGATCACGACTGCAATCTGTAAATTGAGACTGCATTTCTGTAGCACTGGTGGAGTCATTTAGCACCTTTTTATTCCTTGAGAGAAAACAGAAATGTAAGCTAACAGATGTTGTTAAGTGTGATGTGGTCTGGAGTGTGTCAGAAAAATCAGCTACTGTACCCCTGTAGCATTTAAGGTTTCATGACAGAACAGTTTGTGTGTAGCCATATTGCATACCGAGCTCCCTGATTTAACGGAAAGCAGGCTTGAAGCCTAACAATGATGACTTTAAAGGGGTGGTTCGTCATTTTTAGTGATGTTTTAATTTGTGAAGTAAATTACAATGACACTGAAATCATTGAGAAGCCTACACCTGATTTCCGAGCACCTCTTATGAAACTATGATTTCCGTCTAATATGCATTTTAAGGCTAATGGCTTTGGTTTAAGGTGGAGCTTATTCCAGGCCAGAAAAATGTAAACAGTAGCCTGACGTAAAGGCTGGCCAAAGATTCATTACATGGCATTATTAGTGAAATCACAGTTATCTGGAGGTACCTTGTTAATAATCTGATTTTCACAAATTACAAACTGCACCTTGAAGATGTGTATGGTTGAGGTATTACGGACATGGCAGCAGATGCAACGTTCTCCTGAAACGTCCAGACCTGGGACCAGAAACCACTTCTTGAAGAGGTAAAAGCAGTATGTGACTCCATTAAGGCGTGGCCAATTTTACTCCTTAAGCTCTACCTTTGATTTCGGTTCTGACTCTGATCCAACACTGGCTCTAAATGTGTAGCTGTTGGATTACGTCCAGAATTAAATACTAGGGTGAGGCAGACCTAGAGGAGCAGGCTTGACCAGCCTTGACGTGATCCATTTCTATTTTGACCTGAAACATGGTTGTTGCAGTCCTTTATGACTTAAAAACATAAAACAGTACAATTCTTAATGAATGACTCAATACTGAATGGAATATCCTTTGACCCCAGTGTTAACTGAGATTACAGAAAGGTCAGTGGTTGTTCAGGCCATGTGATCAATGCATTACATAGTATAAGAAGACACAACTTAACTGTATGTGCATTTACAGGCTGATATAGTCACTACATTATGATCTAAGACGAATATTGGATTGTCTTGGATTACAGGGAAAAGATTTGGGCATCAGCTTAAGTCCCTTTTTTGGTCATTTTGACAGTTTCATCTGTCACTAATCGCTTAAATGCCTTTGTGGCTAATTAAGCTTTCTGATTGTCTTCATGCCTGTCCTGGCTTGACTGTCATGCTTTGGTATAAGGGGGGGAGACTGAATAAGTAAAAAAAAAGTATGTGGTGATTGAAGACAGTTCTTCAGCATAATAAAGCTCTATAGTGTAGGGACTGGGGTCAAAGGTCAGGAGAGCACTCAGTGCAGGTAAATGTGCAGCTTGATGCGCAGCGCATCTCCGATCTCGCCTAGCAGGTAGTCACTGTCATGCTGGTCCTCCAGCTGGCGGAGTTGACGTGGGCCGTACAGGGGCAGCGAGGCGATCTCGAGGCGGTATGCGCCAGCCGGGGGAGCCTTACGGCCCAAGCGCAGCACCGTCTTACCGTCACGCCGTTCCAGCAGCCGGAAATGATCGCCCTGGTTGCCGTGAGTGATGACGTATCGGACGTGGTGCTCCAGAGGCTCCAGGGCTGGAAGCAGCTCCAGTAGCGGTTCTCTGTTCTGTAGCGAGGCCAGAGACAGGTTCATGGGGATGGAGTTTTGAGTGTCTACACTGGCCATGCTCACAGTCTCCTGCAGGCACAGGAAAGAGATGGTGGTTAAAACCAAAGAGTCAGTGCACAGACATAGCTACAGCCATTTTAAAAGAAACAATAGAAAGAGAAAGTTTAGAAAAATTAAAAAGAAATGGAAACGTAAAATAAAAAAGAAAAGATAATATATAATTATTATAATTATAATAATAACAACTATTATTGTTGTTATCTTGTAAGCCCGGCCTAAAGAAATAAACTGAATCTGAAGTGGAACCAGATGCTGAAGCCAATAAAAGATAAAGGGGGTTTAAACTGTTACACACCTTCAGCTCATTGTCTCCAGTGTTGCGCCTGTGACGGCCGCCTTTGTCCCCATTAATCTTACACTCGTAACAGGCTTCGGGTGAAAGAGCGCTGTCATCATCTTCCTCAGGACCAAACTGACCCTGGAAGCCCGCTCCTGTGATACAGTGCCTACATACACCAAAATACACAACTTTTATTAAACTGTAATCTACAACCGGCAATGAATAATTTATTATTACAAAGACTATTACAATCACAAATATTAGTTTTTTTTCTTACCCCTGTCCTGCTCTGTAGAAGCCGCCGGGGCAACCGCACAGGTAACCACCATCCGTGTTGGAGCATCCATAAGAACAGGGGTTGCTAGACATGGCGCACTCGTTAACGTCCTGACAGCCACCCGCACTCTGCTGGAAGTCAAAGCCTGACGGACACACGCACTTGTAGCTGCCCAGAGTGTTGTAGCATGAGGCCGAGCCACACATCTGATTGCCGTTACACTCGTTCTCATCTAAATGGGAAGAGGAAGAGACAGAGAGAGATGGAGGAGAGTTCGTAATTCATTATAGAATAAAGATTGTATTTGTGTTCACTATTAAGTGACACTAAGGAAAGTGTTCACTTTTAAGTGAGTCAGTAAACAGTAATAATTGTTCATGTGCGTCCTGCGTATTTCATGCTTAAATTTGTGAAAAACATTGTTTAATTTATGTGTATCCTCTGCAACTCAGTCCTAAAAGAACTAAAGTACAGAGGGCAGTAACACAGCATAACCAGCTCTCTTCTCTTCCGAAGTTGTTGTATTGACTTGTGTAGGCTGATAAAATGTAACAGTATTTTTGATTGGTCAATCGCAGTCTACAAAGGATTGAAATTAAATCACTCCGTACAAAGGATACATTTTTGTTTACCATCCTGGCGCTAAAAAACAAATATTAAAATTTTTCTCAATTTCTAATTCTAAGGCAAAAATTCCTTAATCTTAAGGATGGAAAAGTCCTGGTGTTGGTGTTGATTAATCTTCTGGAACATCAGCTCATTTATTTATTGTGGGGCCAGTTGTTTTAAGAAAAAAAAAAAAAAAAACAGGGCTGCTGCAGGCCTGGGGAGACTGCCAGGGTGCCAATCCATCCAATTATTCAAGCTACATACAGAATAAACTCAAAGAATTTCACCTAGATTTTTTTTTTTTTTTCAGTTTTGTGAAATCTGAAATCTTGGGGTTCTGATTTTCCTTTAGCAATTTCAAAACCAAGGAAAAAACAGAGGTAAAATATTAAATATACAAAAATGATGTTTATATACAGTGGAACCTCGGATTGCAAGTAACGTGGTTTACGAGTGTTCCGCAAACCGAGCGAAGATTTTTTATAATTTTTTATTCGGAAACCGAGCAAGTATTAGTTTACGAGCGCCGAGTATCATGCTTCACACATGTGACTCTTATTTTGACACCGAGGGGCACTCTTACAGGAGTGTTACTGTGTAAAACGAGGTGAGGGAAGGGGCTAATTCCACACACACACACACACACACACACACACACAGTGCGTGCGCGCACCAATGGAAACACTTATCTGTCAGGATTTATTTGTACTTTTTTTAAAATTAAAGTGCAGATTAATTTGTTTTATTTTCATTTTATAGATTGTATTTTTTATTTTTATGTATTTATTTTTGGGGGCTGTGGAACGAATAATTTGAGTTTTCATTATTTCTTATGGGAAATTATGATTTGGTTTAAGAGTGTTTTGGAATACGAGCCCACTTCCGGAATGAATTATGCTCGTAATCCAAGGTTCCACTGTACTTCAAATATATGAACATCCTATTCAATTAAATAAAATTATCGCCATAAAAGCTAGTTTTTCACATGCTTGATATCAGAGCGCATTATATACTATAGTGTATAATCTAATGATTGATTTGAAATCCACATTTTACCTTTCATTTTGTGTTTTGGCAATCCTTAGGCTTAATAATTGCTATTTTCGAGCTGACTGATTTTAGGTGGTTTACTCACCCACACACTGGTTCCACTGGTAGTGCTGAACGTAGCCTTGAGGGCAGCCACAGCGGAACCCACCCATCATGTTCTGACATCCGTGCTGGCATCTGTGGTTCCCTGTGCACTCGTCCACATCTGCAATGCCACAAGTGTTTTCAGATTTTTATATTTTAATATACCACTTGTGACAACAGACACCATTACAAAGCAGCTTTACAACGATTCACGATTAAAATCATCATAAACTATATGAATATCTATATGATATGCTTTTTTTTTATTGCAACTTTACAAAGGAATTTCCTGTTTTCAATGAGCCCAACTTTCACATTAAGAAACGTATTATTGCATGTGTAATTATTTTTTTATTTTAGAACACATCTCCTGGCAAGTGGCTAGGTGACATTTCCAAAGCTGATCACATCGAGAAATGTGATCACATCGGTTACTACCTGTTCAGAGTTTATAAAGGTCAATGAATCTCATTGTGTCTTGTGGTGATAATTTCTTAACCACTGACGTTAAATGTCTGTACACTGTATAATCATTACCTTCACACTCCACTCCAGTGGTGTCCAGAGAGAATCCCTTCTGACACTCACAAGAGAAACTGCCGGGGGAGTTGAGACAGGATGCTCGGGATCCACACACACTAGGCTGGCCGGTACACTCGTTGTTATCTGCCAGGTAGAAAAAAAAGCACAGTCAGAACCACATCATTCTCAGGTACAGAAAAGAACGATGATAATGAACAAGCAATTGCTTTTAGATACAGTGTTATCCTTACACATTCCCTATCCACGTCCAATAAGGATATCATTTTAAGCTATCAGAAAGAGTTGGCAAACTACATTGTGCATACACTGTGAAAGGTCAAAATGATAAGCAAAGTAATCATTTTAACATCAACTCCGAAATCTCGGAATATTCTAAATTTTACCTTAGGTTGATACATGTATATATTTGGCAATTCTGCACCGATATACACTCATGTGCACTGTAAGCTTACCGATACATGCGGTTTGGTGTTGAGTAAATCCAGAGGGGCACTTGCAGGTGAAGCCTCCGATGGTGTTCACACAGAGGAACTGGCAGTTGTGTTGCTTGGTGGAGCATTCGTCCAAGTCTGTGTGTCAAAATGTCACATCGTTTATAAACCATTACTTGCACTCATGGATTTCAAATGCCACATCACAAATTTATTTATGCACTGAAGCGATGCAGAAGGCGAAACTCACCTTTGCAGGTCTTTCCATCTGGCTGCAGGATGTATCCTCGAGGGCAAGAGCACAAATAGCTGCCCTCTGTGTTCTTACACAGGAAGTTGCAGGGCTTGGGAGACTGAGAACACTCGTCCAAATCTGAAACACAGGGGAAACAGCAACTGAGGACATGCATCGAGAGCATACTGTTAGTATCGTTTATGTTCAATGTCCGAATTCAGGACAGTTTCGTCATCTTTTATTATTAATGACTGCATCATGTCAGCTGACGATAATGAGTAATGTACAGTGGAACCTCGGATTGCGAGTAACGTGGTTTACGAGTGTTCCGCAAACCGAGCGAAGATTTTTAATAATTTTTTATTCGGAAACCGAGCAAGTATTAGTTTACGAGCGCCGAGTATCATGCTTTACACATGTGACTCTTATTTTGACACCGAGCGGCACTCTCACCTTCCCCCCCTCCCCCTCCCTCCCCCCACAGCTTCGCAAACACACAAACTGCTCGTGCGCGCGCAATTTGACACTGAAACACACACGCACAGACGCTCTCCCCTTTTCACCCCTCCCGGCTTCACAAACACACAGAAACTCTGCTCTGTCGCAATTCTTTTCAAAGGTAAGGTGCTGGTTCATTTTTTTTTTTTTTTTACTTTACAGCAGTGATTCCCTTAGTATGCGCTCACGCCTGGTCAGAGAGATTTCTTTTTTTTCCCTGTTAAAACGTGTTTCTGTGTTTGTGTGTGTGTCCGTTTGTTGTGAAACTTAAGTGATTCTGTTATTATTCTATGATGCGCTCGTGCCAGTCTCGATTTTTCCCTTAAAACGGTATTTCCGCTGTGTTTATGCGCTTGTTGTGAAACTTAAAAAGTGAGTCTGTTAATATACGCTCATGTCAGTCTCAGAGAGATTTCTTTTTTTCCTGTTAAAACGGTGTTTCCGTTGTGTGTGTGTGTGTGTGTGTGTGTGTGTGTGTTTGTTTGTTGTGAATCTTAAAAAGCGAGGTGGGGACAGGGAGGAGGAGTGTTACTGTGTAAAACGAGGCGAGGGAAGGGGCTAATTCCACACACACACACACACACGGCGCGTGCGCGCACCAATGTAAACACTTATCTGTCAGGATTTATTTGTACTTTTTTTAAAGTTAAAGTGCAGATTAATTAGTTTTATTTTCATTTTATAGATTGTATTAATTATTTTTATGTATTTCTTTTTGGGGGCTGTGGAACGAATAATTTGAGTTTTCATTATTTCTTATGGGAAATTATGATTTGGTTTAAGAGTGTTTTGGAATACGAGCCCACTTCCGGAACGAATTGCTCGTAATCCAAGGTTCCACTGTATTTTTAACTTCTCAATACAGTGAGGTGTACAGTGAATCGGAGGCATCTGTGTTTTTATTCTACCATGGTTTACTTTTTTACTCTTATTAAAAAGCATTATTACTTCATTTAAGCTAACAGTTAGCGAGTCTATCTAAAGCTCTTCATCTCATTCAACTTGAACATAGGCTGTGTTGCAACAGTAAAACACTAACGCGTACTGTTTATTTAAAACTGAACTTTAAAAGTTGAAGGATAAAAAGAGGAAGATAAAAAAGTTAAAATTAAAGTTAAAATACGTACGAATTGCAAATTGAATTGCAAAAGCCTTTAAAATAGACTACACTTTTGAACATTTTGTGAATTGGAAAATTTGTAAAATCTAAATATCATGCTGCTATACATTAAAATTCTTTGTTTTCATGTGCCCTAATAGTGTGAAAACCTTTACTATTGAGACCACGTTAAGTTTTTGTTTATTTCATAACTGTACAAGGGAGAAAAGGGAGGATAATACAAAGAATTCTAAGAAATTTAAGAGTTCTTATAATTGCGGTAAATAATTGTGACACGACCTTAACACACTAAAAAATCTAGAGATCTTTGCAGGATCCATGACGCTTAGGTTCTCGATGTCTGGGTGAAAAGTGAAGGCCGTACCGATGCAGGAGGTGCCGCTGAAGTCGTTGGTGTAGCCCACGTTGCAGTGGCAACGGAAAGAACCCACGGTGTTAATACACTCTCCGTTCCTACACAGGTTGGGCAGAACCTTACACTCGTTGATATCTGTCATAACAAAGAGTCACGTTCAGGTTAACACTCATGAATGACATCTTTAAAAAGCTACAGGCAACACCACAGTGATGGGTCCTTGCTGTATAAACCTATACGATGTATTATGCCTTCTCACCTCTGCCATCGGTCGTGTAACCTGGTCCTTGTGGACACATCTTCTTGTACTGCACAGTGCCAGGCAGGGGGCAGAGCTCACACTGTTGTCCCCAGCCACGGCCTCCGTTACAGCAGCACTCGGACTTGGTGACGGTGTTGCGGTTGGTAGACGACTGCTGGCACATGGTCTGCAGAACTTCAGTGAAGCAGTAGTCCAGACGATTATCTGGGAAACAGAAACAGATGATCAGACTAGTTGCTTTGCATCGCTGTGATTTCATCATTTACAGCTTTCTGTGGTCTGAAGAAGGAAAGATACATCATTTAGCGTCTACATAACTGACGATGGCGTATGATTTACTATGTTCAATTCATTTGAAACTACAGTAGTAGTAGGAGAGACCGTTTCCTGCTTGCTTGGGTGCGATTATACAGGCTTTACTCAAAAAATATGAGAAACACAGACCTGAAAGCTTTTATGTTTTTAGGGTTTCTTTTCAGTTTAAGCATAGCATTCAGTTAAGTATTAGGTTCAATTACATTCTATTTCATATTAAGGTCTCTTTTCAGTTTTTTATTGTTCCCTGTTGATATCCTCTTGCCATTTTTTAAGCATCCAGTGTTAGTGCTCCATCAAAGTAACAGTCAGAAGTAAAGTTTCTAACACAAGAAAGATTTTCTTCAGTGACATAAGCTGCATTATTTTTGTTTTTTGTTCTTTTTTTATCTCATTAACTTCTAGAGAGAAATAAAACATCACACTACACAGTTATTCCTTATTTTCTTGAAAATGCATGACCCCAAGTGTTTGTTCTGACATTTTTTACTGAGCCCTTTTTCTCGACGGCTAGCCACTGTTTCCACTGACGTACAGTAATAAATACAAAGATAGCTTAAGTCACACATTTATAACTTGCTTTTTTAATATTAGAAAAGACGGTTAAAATGAAATCCTTAGTCACAGAGACTTTTTGTTTTTGTGACCAATAACAACCCTGCTCTTAACTTTGGTCACCTGATTCGCATTCAGCTTGAATCATTGTAGGTGTGTGAGAAGTATGGTACAATTATATGATTTTTTTTTTTTTTTACACTTTTCCAATGTGTGTGAATTCACAGGATGTGTCTAAGATATAAATCTTGGCGAGAAAAAAAAAACTGGCAGCATGAACATGTTTTCAGAATTGTAAGACAGTTTTGCGAACTCATTAGTGCATTTTTTATTGTCAGTGTTTGTGTGGGTGTGTTAGATAACACTTGCGGAGGTGTGCTATAGGCTGGGCTTTTGACTACATATTTGAGAATCATCAAAAACACACAGACTTGATAGTGAAAGATTTGTTTATGGCTGTCATGCAGGTTATAGCGGGAGCATACGTCGACTCTGCGTGAGTAGGTGATCCTTCGTGGCAGGTTCTTACCAATGCACTCAGTGCCTGTGGAGCTGGACTCGAATCCTTCGTTGCAGTCGCAGCGGTAGCTGCCCACCGTGTTCACGCAGCGGCCGTTCTTGCAGATGCCAGGCTTGCTTCTGCACTCGTTCAGGTCTGCCAAGGAGACATGCAGAGGAGGGGAATGAGAGATACAATGAGTCAGGATGAGTGGGTGGTCGAGAGCGAAGAGAGTGAAGAGAAACCGAAGTAAAGAAAAAGAGATCTGAAACTCATTGGGGGAGCCTATGCAATACAATATCTATTATTATAACACAACACATATTTACAGTATTCACTCAGAAACTGATTTAACCACTCAAACCTTTATTGTGCTCTTCTTTACAGACTGTTCTTTTTTTTTGTTTTGTTCAAATGCATTCACTTTCTTTATTAACAAGGTGATACTGACCATTCTAAAAGTTTCAATTATTTGATAGAATAAAAATTGTAAGTTGATATGAGAATGTTGACCTTCACTAACATAAGAGAGCAGATTAAAACTGTACCTCACTTTAAAGCTGGGATGATGCCTCACTGTCATTTCATATTTAAGCTATATTCTCCCTTCACGTCTACAGCACTTGCTTAATCTTCTCTTAAAATGCACAAACACACGCTCACCCATACAGCCCTCCCCATCAGGGCGTCGAGTCATTCCTGGTGGACAGATACACATGAAGGTGCCGATGAGGTTTTTGCAGACCATGCCCCTGCTTTCACAGTCATCCAGTCCCTCTGAACACTCATCCTGGTCTAGAGAGAGAGTGAACATTAAATATTGATGTTAGACATGTTGCGATTTACTGAGATTGAACAAAATATAGTCATATCATAAAAATCAAGTTTTGTATTTCCTCAAATTTCACCTCAGATTTACTTATATTGTAGTAATGTGCAACATTTACTTATTTACTTACAAACTCCATTATGTGCAATCCTGCCTTCACTGAAGTGTGCAATATTTATCCCGTACGTACTCACTTTGGAGCACTTGCAATATTGACTTATTTACTTGCTGACTTGGAGTATGTACAACATTTATTTATTTACTTATTTGACTTATGTCTTTTCACCACTTAACATATGCAATACGCAGTACTTCTATTAACCACACGCCATTCAACACTCCAATACACTATTAGTCCATAATTAGTCCCACCACGCCATTACTACAACTTCACCCTTAGCAACCTTGATATATATATCAGAATCAGAATAACCTGTTGGTAGTTATTGCCACCCGTATATCCCTGACCTCTCTCTAAGCTATTCCATCATGTTTGAGCCATCCATTCAAGTTCCTGGGGGGCAGCATTCTAATCATGGCTCCGCCATACTGCCAGAACCTTCTAAATAAAAGGAGTTTTTACTCCCATAACTGTGTTCTATTACAGGTTGTTCCCTACTTATGAACGAGTTCCGTTACTGGAGCACGTCTGTAAGTCGGATTTGTTTGTAAGTCTGACAAAGTCTTGAACGGCTTTGATATAAATATACAATATAAAGCATACGAATCCTCTTGCCTAAATCTGTCCCCTTTCCCAACACTGCCTTCATGTGGCCAAAAACCGTAACCGCGCTTAGGCCAAAAACCGTAACCGCGCTTAGGTTTGATTTGAACGCCCCTCGCAAAAATCATTTATGAAGATAGAGAGAGAACAAAATTTGACTATGTTGTATGACACTGCCTTTGTTTTAATTCATGAATTGTTTGTTCATCACTGCAGTGTTTTTAAAATTAAGTTTTAAAACATAAATATGTGTAAATAAGGGTGATGTGTTATTGTAACATGAGAACAGTGTAAATGCTATGGAGTGGTATTTGGAGACAATGACCTCTTGTATCGCACTGTAGATTTTCTCACCTCGACACATTCTCTGATCCTCACGAAGCACATAGCCTGCAGGACACATGCACTCGTACGAGCCGAATGTGTTCACACAGCGGAAGGCGCAGAGCAGGGGGTTCAAAGTACACTCATTAATATCTGAGGAAAAAAAAGTGGCGGAAAAAGAAGAAGAATGTGAGTCCACATTCTGTTGAGTCTCTGTTGAGTCCAAGTTTATTAATAAATCTTTGATGGAATATATAACTAGACATTTTGTGGAACTTTTTTTTTTATTATCATATTTTAAATATTACGTGATTTCTGGATTAATGTGGATATTATTATTTTACTGCATTTGGTTTACAACTAATGTCCTGCACAATTACTTCTGCAACATAACAGTATTTATGCTGCATAATCCTGAACATGGCTTTGCATTTATAAAAGGATTATTTCTGAAGCTGCAGAATTTTGTCAGTGAAAATGTCAGTGTCCTTCATTTCAAGCTTTAGCTGTTAAACATATTAAAATGTCTCAAACATGTTGCTTGAGATTCCATCACTACCAAACACTATAATGTGATAAAACATTTCAGAGTATATTGCCTGTAAACCTTATACTATATAAAGGAAAGGTTACACAACTCACTCATTTATTCATGTGTGATTATGTTTTGTTGTTATTATTGCTACTATTATTATTACATGCCATTATGTTAGGGTGCACACACCTTCGCAAGTCATCATGGGACCAGGTTCAAAACCCTCTTGACAGGAACACTCAAAGCCTCCCACCACATTTGTGCAGGTTCCGTTACCGCATGGGTTCCCGATCGAACACTCGTCCGTATCTAAAACATACAGAAAGAAAACGTGAAGTGTCTCACTACTGATCTGCATCGACTCTTGTTAGACATTTCTTTGGTTGTGTGTGCATTTGTTATGCTAGCTGCATACACTTTACATATCTTATGTTGGTACGAACCTACAAGTAGGTTTGTGTGTTCGAGTTTGCGTGTCGATGAACTCACCCACACATTCGATTCCAGTGTAATCCAGGTTGTAGCCGAAGGGACATTCACAGCGGAAGGAACCGTCAGTGTTGATGCATGCGCCATTTTTACATGGGTTATCCAGACACTCATTCATATCTGTACAAGGGAAAAAGGCAAGGTGTATAATACTGGACACACAAAGATGATACATTTGAAGAAATGGAAATGAATTTCTGGGTCGGGAACACAAATGCTTTGGTGGAATTATCCGTAGACCTTACTGCTTATGTCAGGATATCATTTGTATTTTCTTTAAAAATTATTTATAATACCTCTATACCTATAAGAGTTTTCCACACCAAAAATATGTATTCTAAACACTTTATTAAACACACAGCCAAAACTGGTTATTTTTTTAATTGTCTTCAGTCCCTAACAATCTTATAGCTTGAGAAATACCATTAAAACAATAGTTTGCAATATTGCCTTCCAAAAATGCTGATTATTTTCTATTTTTGTAAATTGGTTTGGGACTGGCAACAGGAAAGATCATGGAATTAGGAGGTGTGTCTAAACTTTTAACTGGCAATATATAGATCAATTAATAATTGCAGCTTTATACTGTGAATTTTTAAAGTGCTATAGTGTACAGGTACGTCTAGATTAAGAAATGCTAGTTTAATAATTCATAAATTTATTCTTGATTTCTTTCATCATTTTCATGATTTTTGTATTCTTATCAGAGCCAGTAAGAATATTGGACTATTCCTTGACCTTTTTGTATTGCTGTTAACTTTCTATGCAAAGAAACTGTGTGTGATGTATTCAAATGCTTTGATGTGTTCAAAAGATCCCGCTCATGTATCAGTTCACAGGTTGTAATAACTTGACATGTTTATATTACTCAAATGACTGGTCAGACCCGTTTCCTAATAAACACATTATACAATGCTACAATCAAAGAGTTCCTCTCATTTTCTCATTTTCACATTCACTCTATTTTTATATTATATTCGGTCATTATCTAATTTCTGCATAGCATCCATATTTCCCTTGTTGCCTAGCAACAGTTCAACCTGCTGAATGATAAATCTGCATTTGCTGTTTGTTTCTGTGATCTCTACGTATGCGTATTGTGTAGTTTGTTATAAGCATCTTACCGACACGGCCTTCCCCTCGTCCAGGCACAGCTCCATGCCCGTAAGGACACAACTGTTTAAACGCAGCTGCAGAGAGTCAAAACAGACCATGAGAAAGATTCAAACGGAATTGTTAGCGTAAATTAGGTTGTTAGGAATGTATATGGTATATATGATATAGCCATCATTGCATTTACTTTCATGATTTATTTTCCAATTTAATTTCAGGACGTCTAATATTTGTGGTCATCTGTGAGAATCAGTACCTTGGCCCTCCTGGGGACAGAGTTCACACGGGTCACCCCAGCCCTCGCCGGGCATCAGGCTGCAGCAGCAGTCAGCCTTGCTGATGTTCTGAGGTTTGGGAACGGAGCATTTGCTGGCCTCGAAACGTGTAAAGCAAAAGCTCTTGCGAGTGTCTTGGGAAGAGAGAGAGAGAGAGAGAGAGAGAGAGAGAGAGATGACAGGAAAAATGATGGCAAAACTCTTAATTATGCTGTATTATAAAATCAAGACACTGGCTTGAGGAGAAGGCTGTTTTTAATATAAATTCACTAAAGCGATTTAAAAAGTTTCAAAATTTGGCAAAACTGCCTCAAATCTTCTGTAGCTGTGGTTATTTTATAAGGTTTACTTGTTTACCAAAATCATGTCTGATAGAAAATACTTCTCAAATGTGCTACAGGTCACACTCACCAAAGCAGCGACGCTTGTTATCAGACAGAACAAAACCTGGCTGGCAGGTACACTGGAAGCTTCCCGGTGCGTTAAAACATTGGCCAAACAGACAGAGGTTGGGTTGAGATTCACACTCGTCAATGTCTGAGGACAAATGATGTGAAAAAGGAAGAGACGCATAGTGTAAAACAGAGCTTGTAATCTCGTGTTGTACTGTATAAGAGAGAGAGAGAGAGAGGCTCACCAATACAGTTCTCATTCTGTAACTCGTAACCCGGAGGACAGATACAGCGGAACGATCCATCCAGGTTCTGACAGGTTCCAGGTGAGCAGGTGCCCGGGAACGTCACACACTCGTTAATGTCTGCAAACAAAATAACACCTTACAAACTGCACCATGAACTGTAGAAATAATAGATAATAAAAATAAATTTTAAAAAATGGGAATTATGGGCTTATCCTCCCATTGCTTTGAATGTTTCTAAGTTGTTTTAAATACATATCCATGACTTTGTCAGTTTTCTATGTTGTTTTTACTCCGATTATATTTTTGAATCTGCATCGCTTATACTACATTTAGTTTTCTCGCTGTTCTTTATGAAGGCTGAATTAATGCAGAAAATATATTTAAAATTTAGTCTACAGTAAATTACAACAATTAAATATGTATCCAGATTTTTATCAATTTCCAAGCTTTTCCATACATGTCCTTAAATCCACACTACTGAAGTCTCACACATTTCCATAACGATTTCCTGATTATATTTTATGCTTTACTCCAGCTCTGTAAAAAGTCATCATTTCCACTTTCAGCTTCTCATGGTTGCTCTCATTCAGCTGATTATGAATTGCTCACGCAAACTGCTTGAGTCTGTGTTATGACTTAATTTAATGAAGTACACATGTACTGAAAATGGAATCATTTTGAAATAAACATAAATATCAAATATCTAGTGCATAGTACTGAGGAGACAAACTTCTGAGCTTACTAGATTCAGTTGTCTAGGCTTTGTGATTTATTGTTTATTGAAATGTTCACGGCCCAAAAATGAGTTTCTATCCAGAAAACATGGGGAAACAAACTTTCGCACAGAACATTACAGTAAATGACGCATTGTATATTGTGAATGCATGATAATGCTATCGACTTACCAACGCAGTTCTTCGAGTCAGGGGTGAGCTCATAGCCGTCCAGACATAGACACTGGAAGGAGCCCAGACTGTTGATACACTGCCCATATCTGCATACTTGACCAGCCAGAGTAGTGCACTCATCCACATCTGCACAGAAACACAAACGCATTCTTAGAGATATAAAATAACCCCCGAGCGATGAAACATACTTTTAGAGACTCAAAAATAAACTCCCAGAGACACAAATCATACAACAATAAAAAACTCATTCGAAAACACACAACCATCTCTCAGAGACTTGTGTCATAATGTGCGAGATGGCTAATGTCAGTATGGTCGCCACAGACTACAACACACAGAGACTGTTCCAGTTTGTTTTACTGATTCCACACACCTGGACTCGCTTACCATCAGGATGCTCGGTTCACACTCACACTGTGAAGTATATGCTCAGGGGTTATTGGCTGTTGTTACAAAGCTTTTATTTTTTATTGTCTACATAGTTCCTATTTTAACATTTTTTGAAAGGTTTAATGATCACCTGCTTAATGTTTACCAGTCAGAGATGTGTGTTTGTTCTCTCACACTTCATTAATAAAACTGAATGCGTCTCTGAGCTATATTAGCTCATCACTGACACCTAACGAACTCTGAGAGATCAAACAAACTGGGTTTTGAGATAGAAAACGAGTGATTTTAAGAAGCGTTTGCTAAAGGTTTTCTGTTGTGCGGGGATATAATAAATGTTTAAAAAAAAATATAAATAAAAAACTGTTACAATGTTTAAGAGACTCACCCATGCAGTCGTTATTGTGTGTGAGCTCAAATCCTGGGAAGCAAAGACAGTTATAGGAGCCCACAGTGTTCTTACATGTCCCGTTGCCACATGGCTGCCGCTCGCACTCATCAATATCTGATAAAGAGAGAATGAATGCAAGGGAAAGAGAAGGTCAGAGAAAGATTACCACATGAATTCAGGTCATTATCTCATGATCTTAGTATTGATTTAGGAATGAACATGAATGTTTGGCAAAAGCTGGACTAATTCAAAGTCGTGGGCACACACTCACCCATGCACATTGTGAGATCGGCTGTGGCCTTAAAACCATTGTGGCATAGACAGCGGTAGCTGCCCTGCGTGTCGATGCATTCGCCGTGGCTGCACACGTTGGGAATTTCCAGACATTCATTACGGTCTGCAAGAACAAGCGTCATTCATATTATAAGCAAACAGTAAGCAATGTAACTCATGGACCAACTTGAAACTGTGTTGCTAAATGAACTACTTCAAAATAACATCAAATGGTATAAAAACCCTATGTGGCTTCAGTAAGCAGAGGACTCACCCACGCACGCTCCACTGGGGGACAGCTTGAAGCCGGGAGAGCACTCGCAGCGGAAACTGCCGGGGATGTTGTTGCAGTTGGCATTGCGTTGACACAGGTTGTCCCCGCTGTTACACTCATCGATATCTGACAAAGAAATCGAGGAAGAAAAGACAAACAGCGAGTGGTACAATCAGTCATAAGAGAAATAACTGTCGATTGGTAGAACACTGTTTGTGTACTTACAGATCCACTGGGTGGGCTGTGTGCATGAGTTTGTGTAATGTGGGCACGAGTGTACCTTCGCAAACCAGCAGGATGTTGTTGTAGCTGAAGCCCATAGGACACTCGCAGCGGAAGCTGCCGATCTGATTGATGCACGCTCCATGGGCACAGATCCCAGGAATCTCCCTGCACTCGTCAATATCTGGATCATGACACACATTTCAGTTTACACATCATGTGGCGAACGAGCATTGCTTTTATAAACTCTAGTTACGGAACGCTAAATTCTGTCTTACCGATGGGTTTTCCAGTGTGGATGTCGATGATAAAGCCTGGAGCTGGGTTCCCACACAGGAGCTCATACTCAGCTATACAAGGCAGCAACACAAATATTAGTGTGTAAAAGACTGCAGCAGCAATTAGAGACAATCAGAGTATTCATCACTGGTTGGCAGCTGTTTCGGTACGCATTTGTCGACTCGTTCCTAACATTCATAAAATGCTCTGAGGTTTCATATTTCAACCAAATATGAGGTCAGCGCTGCATAAATCCGCGTTCCCATGATGCTGTTCCCCAGAACATGAAACATTTCACAAACATGGAAAATAAATTCATGTCTTCATATTTCTCTCCCAAGCGCCAGACTTTTTTGAATTTTTATGTAGTCGTAAGCAATAGTTCTCCAGGTTTTTGGCTCTCATATTTGCCAGGTTTTTGGCTCTCATTTTTTTTATTTTTTATTTCAGTCTAGTCCCTGTTCTTGATCAGTTTCAGAGGAATGTTTGTTCAGCCACACAGTGATCTATGAATCTTTCAAACATAAAAAAATTCTAACCTAAGGCATGAACCAGTGAGAAACGAGGGCAGATGACAAATGATCAGGCGGGTGATTAGTATACTGGTGATTAGTATACTTAGGTTGCAGCTAAGGTTGTTACTGTACATAATCTTTGATTTAGCAACCTGTTGAAATAAAATATTTGTTCCCATTTTGAATACGGAATTGCAATAATTGAATTTAATATACTATGAAGGGGTGAGAGGTGGCTCAGGACTTTTGTACAGTACTGTATGTCTACAACCAGAACTGCCCAAATTAGGATCATAACCCAACATCACAGCTCAGCCACTGATTTTATGTTTCCAATTTAAAATCTGTTTACGCAGGCATGTTTTGTAAAACAATGGTTGACGATGCACAAGCCTACTAAATAGTGACTAGACAGTTATATGGACACTTACAGGTAGCTGGGATCGGACAGGGTTCACACGGCTTGTTCCAGGCTTTTCCCACATTGTAGGCGCAACAGCACATCTTCTTCGTCATGTTAAAGGACAGCTCGTTCTCACACGTGTCATTAAAATTGTGGTAGCACACACTTTTCCTCATGTCTGTAAAAAGACAGATAACATCATAGAAATGAGAAGACGCACTTATTATTATTATTATTATTATTATTATTTGATAATTATTAGATAACTGTTTTTATGGTCAGTAAGCACTTTACCCATGCAGTTGTTGCCTCCGTTGACCTGCATGTACTCAGGAGGGCAGATGCAGGTGTAGTTGCCCAGTGTGTTGTAACATGTTCCTGGGCCACAGATCCCAATGTGGGTTGAGCACTCGTCAATGTCTGGAAGAACAAAATTGCAATGGAGGAATATATATATATATATATATATATATATATATATATATATATATATATATAT
>JAAGKR010001388.1:6144-34196 GCA_011419295.1 Clarias macrocephalus
TTTTTTTTTTTGAGTAAGCCATGCTGTGTTGTGCTTTTGTTTGTGGTTGTTGAGGACTGTGGCGGCTTGTATCGTGTTTTTGTGTCTTCCCCATACGTGCACGATCACGATAGGCTCTTAAACCAAATTTAGATTTTATCTGTCACGTAAACAGCCATATACAGTATGATACGAAGTGAAATGCTTATACAAAAATGTATGAATAATAAAAATAATCATACATTTTTAAAAAATAAGAATATAAAGTATGAAATAAGATGGTTTTTAAAAAATTTTTTAAAAGAAATATAGAAAACCTTTTAGCTGTAGTTCGATTCTCGTCTCTGTGTGCATTGGGTTTGCATGTTCTCCCCGTGCCTGTGGGTTCCCCTTACGGGAACTCCAGTTTTCTCCCACAGTTCTGACCTGCAAAGGTGTGTGTGTGTGTGTGTGTTTGTGTGTGTGTGTTTGTGTGTGTGTGCCCTGCGATGTATTGGCACCCTATCCAGGGTGTAATCCAGTGTGGAGAAAAACATTTTTGAGACTGGTTTCTGGTCCTCCAATGTATGAAAAGTAAAGAGAGATCTTATTTTTTCACTCTTAAAGCAGTTCCTGCAAAAGTATAGTCACCTTAATATTTCAGCTGTGATGACGTTATTTTGGTCCGGGAGCTGATCATTATTATAGGCCTACAGTATCAGTGCCACATTCTGTACTGTAAACTCCAAATTAGATGAGATGTACAGTAAAGATGTAAAGGACTATTTTTTTCAAATCCTGAAACAAAAGATAATGTTTGACGTACAGTGGTAGTAAAGACGTTTGGATCTTTTCTGCATTTCGGGTGAAATTTAGTGAAGATGTACAGTACCGCCACCGAACCCAATGATGATGAGAAGAAAAGGGAGGCACTTTCAGTTTGGTTTTTAATGCAGGTATTATAAATAAATGTTATCTGAAAAAAATGTAGACAAAAAGACAATTATAGTGTTGGAAATCGGAAATGTTTAGGTGACTGGAACGGATCATCTGCATCATTATCATTTGTGTTATTTCCTACGAAATCTCGCCTTTAAGAACTGGCCTCTGGAACGGATGCCGAGGTCCCTCTGTAAAGTTGATTTGTTTGGTTGAACATGAGGTCAGAATGAAAAATGGCACAGCATGAGACACTGGGAGTGTGGTTAAGCATCATGGCCCTTTAAATTCTTCTATTATAGACTGTTTGTATTAGATTTATTAAGTTAGAGTTACTAAGTCACTGCAGTTGGGTTAAGAACTGTACATTTATTAAAATGTGAAAGGATGGTGCCAAACCATCAGCCTTCACGTGAGGTACAGTATGGTAGAGAAAGAAATATCATAAATGAATGTTCACTTAAACTCTAAGAGAAATTTCACCATTAAAAATTCATAATAATTAATCATAGTAATGATGCAACTTCTGCATCTTCACATGCACATAAAGCACAAACGGCTGAGTGGCCATAAAAAAAAAACTATAATTCATAATCAAAGATTAAAGGTGATGGAACGTGGTATAAGATGCACTGAATGTTGCGATTTAGATGGGGAAATGTTCAAACTGTCCTACTAAAGATTCTCTGGTCGTACTGTATGTAAGGATGTAGATTCAATATCAGATAGAACACAAAGCTGTACTTACTTTACAACAAAGCACGTGTGTTTATTGTGTAGTTTCTATTGCACAGAATGACATATTTGGTGGCATGTTGTGAGCTGAAATACAATCGGTTCACCGGACGCGAGGGTTAATCTACATCTGTTAATATTCCACTGTTCGCAGATGGTGATTGGCCAGCAGTCCAGCGGCAGTAACAGCAATCTGACGGAGCTCCAGGTGGTCAATCTGGACGCCACACAGAGCACCAAGAGCGACTGACTGGTGCCGGGCACTGAAGGCTCACCAGAGACTCACATCACTATTTATTGATGCCTTGTTCCATTTCGAACCATTTCATCCATCCATGCCATCGGAGTGTGCGATTGTACAGTTTGTACTGTAAATGTGTGTCGTGACCTCACGAGGACACCGACGAACCGAGAGAAAGTAAGTCTTCTCCGTTCTGACGTGCGGGTTGAAATCTATAGGACTCTAATCCTGACATGCGTTTTCAGCATGTTATTTGTACGTGCGTGAATGTACGAGTGTCCGATTCGTCAAAGGGAAACGGAAAAACAGTGTTACCCAACTGTTGCACACACTGAAATCTCTCACTTTGGCCAAAGATGAATTATTTTGTCAGTATTTCTGTACGGATATATGTATGTGTGTGTTCTGTAATAGGACAAAGTTGCAGAGGCGTAAGCTATATCGAGGAAGAGCGTCTCAAGTAGGAATGATATTAATAGGTGGTGGCTTTGAAGAAAATCAAACCGAAGCTGTATATATTTTTTTATTTTATTATTTTAGCGATAGTGCAATGGCATGTGCTGTAGTTGTGTGTTTCTTTTTTTCTTTCTTTCTTTTTTTTTTAAATGTTATGTTTTGTATTTTACTTATACAAAATATTTACCATTTGTAAATTTATGTAATATACATATATATTTTATTGATTATATGATAATGGAGAGAGAGTGAATTTTTGGTCAAGGTTGTTTGTACTAAAACAAAACAAGATTAAAAAACAAACAAAAAAAATCCCTGATGATTACACAATATTTACTGTATTCTGTATGTATAATCTGTTATACATTGGCCAGCTGTCTCTG
This sequence comes from Clarias macrocephalus, assembly GCA_011419295.1. Taxonomy (NCBI): domain Eukaryota; kingdom Metazoa; phylum Chordata; class Actinopteri; order Siluriformes; family Clariidae; genus Clarias; species Clarias macrocephalus. The sequence continues at coordinate 8,857 of JAAGKR010001388.1, forward strand.
TGCTGTAGTACTGTTACCGAAGCCTGTAGCAGACCAGCTGAAAACACTGCACCCGGTTAGTATTCAGTGCCCCGCATAAGTATTCACTCCCCCTAACTACAGTATGCGCCCTTTACCTGGTTGATGACTTTGATGATCATTGATTCGTGCCATATATTCCTTTAGAATATAATAAATAAATGGATTAATTCCCCACCTCGCAGCTTGCTCTTCTCCATTACAGGCAAGTTAAGATAAAGCACCAGCTTTCTCTGAGCTATGAAACCAGCCACTGCATCTTTTCTTCTTCGGACCCTAACAGCGGCAACCTGGTGGTGCCGGGGCTCGAACCACCAACCTTCCCATCATTAACCGTTTGAGCCACCACTGCCCTGATTAACATAGGGAGTGGGGGGGGGGGGGGTAAATACTTGTGTAAGGCACTGTAAGGGGTAAGAACTGAGGGAGTGAAATTAACTAGAAGATATCAAATGGGATTAATGTTTCTATCGCTGATGTATGCACCTATAGTGGAAGAAAAGCTAAAGTATACCTGGGATAATGATGACTTTTAATAACACTAAAGCCTCTGTTAGAGTTTGTCAGAACTTCAGGTGATTCTGTTAAACGACCACGTAATGAGAACCTGAACTCTTCATTATGAACTCGATATGTTTATGCTCAAGGGCTCAGTCGACTGTTAAACCATCCAACAATGAATTCACAATGCAAGCGGATTTATCTCTGTTTTAACCAGCAATTGCTAAACATAAAACCTGCTAAAATCACAGCCTCGCCTCTTTTTGCTCAATCCTAGTTTAACCTTAGCCACAGGTTCTGGACCAGGCCTCCGCGTGTGTGTGTGTGCGTGTGTGCGTGCGTGCGTGCGTGCGAGTGCGAGAGAGAGAGAGAGAGAGGTTGGACTGGTTCAATACATGAGACCGGGTTCTTTTTTTTTTTTTTTTTGGTTCCTATCCTTCCTGGTTTTGACACTCTGACTTCTCGTTTTAACAAATGACAAAGTATGATCATGCTGCAGCTCACACACGTTGCCCTTATGCCTTTTTGTAGAAATGCTGTATTTTGGAATAGTATTGTATACGTTTATTTATATCTGCGTTTTTGTGGGAATGGCTTTCTGTTCTCGGTTGATGCGGCTTTCACGGTTTTGTATTCAGTGCCCAGTTTAGCATCTGGTGGCATGGAGTTGTGCAAGGTTCTCTTCAAGCCAAACACTGTCTCTCCTACACTCTGTTTTCCTCTGTAGAAAATGTGAACTCTTTCACTGAAACCTTTCTTTGATACATTTTTAGATGTTTGTTTTATAGTTATGAAGTGGTGTGAGAAATAGAATGAACACTGGTTCCTTTATTCTTAGAATTTTAAGGTTGTTGCTTGCTTTTCCATTTATCATTATATTCTTTTTTTTTTTTTTTTTTTGGAATCTTCATGTAACAGCAAGTGTACAGAAAGTTTTGTAATAAAAAAGAATTCTATTGATTTCCCTTTTTTTCTTGTTTGTATAAGGTACAGTGCAATTAACATGCAGCTCAATATTTAAGATTGTATTCTGCAAATTGAGAGATTTTCTTTTTTAATAATCTGACCAGTCTAGAGAGGTGTGTGTGTGTGTGTGTGTACCATCCATCCATATAGACCGCACGTTCTTAAGCATATGCATATCCTTATTTTTTTAGTTTTTCTCATCTTTGTGCTCAATCGAACCTTTTATTTTAATCTACACTATATGCCCACAGCCACGCACCGAACTGTAAAGGATGTATATCTACAGTATATTCCAATTTCAATCACTGATTCACATAAAAGAACAACCGTTAAATAAATACATACATACATCGTGACTGTAAAGGTATGAAATAAATGCAAAGCAGACATTCATTCACTCACTCACTGTCTAGGTCACTTTATCTTGTGTGCAAGGGAGACCCATCACGAGAGCTTATCCCAGGAGACTAATCCATTGCAGGGCACACACTCACACTAAAGACAATTTGGGAACACTAATTAGCCTAATCTGCATGTCTTTGGACTGTGGGAAGAAACCGCAGTACCCTGAGGAAACCCACCATGCACAGGGGGAACATGCAAACTACACGCACACTGACACAGATGCAGCGCGACAGTGCTGACCACTAAACCACCATGTATTAAAATTGGAAGTGCATTAAAATGGTTAATTAATAATAATAATAAAAATAATTGTAAAAAAAAACTTAAAAATTTACCTATTTACAGCGCATGCACAGAATTAAATGGCAGTACCTTGGACTGATCCTGTTCTTATGGATATGGAAAAAACTTCATAATAATATTATTTATTAGATTTCTGCTTATTAAAATATAAATAAATAAATAAATAAATAATACTGCTCAAAAGTTCTCAAAGCCTCCAGGCAACTTTTAAGGTGGACTGTTAAGGTTCATGGTTATTAATCGTAATAGGGGTAGTATTACTGTATGAATCGACAAACACACCTTAAATTTTTCATACCACAACTTCGAACGTTCCGTTCGTTTTTTCGCGGTTTTCTTGCATGACATACAGTTGGACCATTCCACAATATGTATCTACATTTTAACCAGATTATGTGAATGTTCTTTCAACTCCAACCCATGCTTATAAATCAGGTAACATTTCGGCAACTCTTACGTCGTTTTGTTTGAGACTTTTATTTTGAATGTTTCGTTTCCGGTGGAGTGTCGAGTCCGCGCTTCACCGCAGTTTAACGAGCGGAGACTGTTTCAGGCTTGTAGATTCGGTTTGAACTTCAACTTGAACAAATGGCTAAAAGTGACGGCAGGTCATATTTCAGGAGAGCCAGTCTCCTCTGGATTGCAGTCATAACTGTGTCCATGGGTTACTACACAGTAAGTTGTTTTTTTATTAACTGGAAATTCAAAATAAAAGCCTTGGAGCTACTTTATACGGCCAGGCAAGGAGCACTGACTCATGTGATTGTTTAAATGTCTAGCAGGTGCAATGAAAGTGTGTAATATTTATTTATTTTTTATTTATTTATTTATTTTTGTCCGTAATGTGTAACTATAATTTTTAGTATTAAAAAAAGTGTTTGTAGTGGAGTTTGTACCATGGCAGAGTATTTAGTTAGTGAGGTGGTTCTCTAGGGTAAAGGGGACCAGAGTTTATCACATTTCAGATAATCAGTACATTGTGATTGTGTAAAGATTAATATCTGCTTAAAGGGACAAAGTCCACTCTGGTGCAGGCTCACGGTCCTACATTATTCATGTCTGTAAGGTATATAAGGTTACGTTGGCTGACAATAAAACTCCTCAAATAATAGGCAGACTGAGGATGAATAGGTGTGTGTGTGTGTGTGTGTGTGAATAGGGCTTGGAATATTTAGCTGCCAAACCGTACCTCAACATTTAAAAAAAGAGATGATTGAGTAACATGACAATATCTCCTAAAAATAAATGTGTGAACAAATAAGTTTTTTAACATCCATTTTTTCACGGATATTTTTCGAAATCAGTTTTAATGTATATTTGTTTAAAACTGATAGGGTAGGGTACACATTGGATGGGGTGCCAAACCATCGCAGAGCACACACACACACACACATACTCACTTACTCATGGTCTATACCGCTTTATCCTGTATTTAGGGTCGCGGGGGGCCTGACGTCTATCCCAGGAGGCTTATAGCACGAGGCGGGGTACATCCTGGACATGGTGCAAATCCATCGCAGGGCTCACACACATACAAACGTGTGTAAACAATAATAAATAAATAAATAACGCTTAAATGTAAAAATGAGCCGCTAAATCCAGGGAGGCAACAATAAGCAGTGTAAGAAGTCGCAACCTCACAACCTTCAAGTCTGGTTTCTTTTAAGGTTTCGTCCTCATGTCAACTCGGGCATGAAGGTTCGATTACCACATCTCGAGTTTGCGCGGTCTCTCCGTGCATGATGGGATTTCTGCAATAGAATGCCATCCTGTCCATGGTGTACTCCTGTATAGAAGATTCGATTCAATTCAATCTTATTCATATAGCGCTTTTTACAGTGATCATTGTCACGAATGATAGAGTGTGTATGAAACGTGAGAAAATGTGTATGAATCAAAATGCTCAGATAACGCCTGATGAGCAAGCCGAGGGCGACGATGGCAAGGAAAAACTCCTTGAGATGGCAAAAGGAAGAAATCATGAGAGGAACCAGACTCAACAGGGAACCCGGCCTCATTTGGGTGATAACAGATAGCAGGAATTGTTTTTTTGCAGCCATACTGTGTGTGTTAGGAGGCTCGAAGTTCAATATACTATAAAAGATGATTTCTTTAAGTTTGTTATTGGAGGCTCAGGTAGACTGGAAATTCCAATCCTGACCTATTAAAAGAATGACGTCACAAGTCCTCCAAGAACAGCATTCTGTATCAGGTCTTCATGGAAAAGTGGAACCATCCCCAGTCACCACACACACGTGTCCCAGTAGACCACATGGGGCCAGAAGCAGGGCACCAGGATGAGTCAGACAGGTCCAAAGGGCAGAGGGGGTCTGGATCACTGGCAGCTCAGGAGTGGCTCGACAGGGATTGGGAGGGAGAGAGGGGAGAGAAAAAGAGATAACAGTTATGTACTGTGTGGTCACAGTCACCTAATGTATAAAGTGAATGTATATTTCGTGTAGAGTGCAAGCAGGGACTCCGGCAAGATGAATGAATTAATAAATGATGTTGGCTTCAAAATGTCTGATAAAAAAAAGACAGCACAGTAAACTGTAATGTGAATATGAACCAGCACTAACGGCTGGATATTATGTTATTACCTTAAAGGTTAAGCAATGCTTTATATCATGAGATCTCATCAATGCAATAATAAGGATGAAGTGGGCCAAAGTATTACACACACACACACACACACACTTGAAGGCAGATAGCCAGCTGAATTCATGAGTTCTGTTTTCATAAGTCTGTAACCCTCCACTGGCTACTTGCCGTGCTTCCTCTGAATACCAAACATGGTAAACAGAAAAGCTGTAACCATTTCAGTCAACACTAAACTATTTCTGCTGTGTGTATATATATATATATATGTGTCATTTGTACATTGATTGGACAGTGTGTGCTTAATTTACACCGCCGAGCTAAAAAAAACACTCACGCTTAATATTTTTGACCACCTTTCACGGTAATTACAGCGTGCTTTCACTTTTTCACTTTCAAATTGTTTTAACAGCCGTGTGCAATGTCACAACATTTATATAAATTCACAATCACATCCAATGTGGTGATTGAACCACTCTTTCACAAAATAATAGTAATAATAATAATAAAATAAAATTTGTATTGTTGTCCTGGAATGCGCCATTAGAGAAGGATGAAGGATTAACATGATGACCTGCATGTATCGAATGAGCAGGTTATCAGTTGACTTCATTTTATAGCCACATAACCATGCTGAGCCTAGACCTGACCAACTGAAACAACCCCAGAGCACAACAGCCGCTTGAACAGTGGGCACTATGCATGATGGGTGCATCGCTTCATACGCTTCCCTTCTTACCCTGGCTGTGGAATCACGGCAATCTGAACTTATCAGACCACATGACCTTTTTTTTTTCCATTGATTCAAAATCTGATCTTTATGCTTCCTTACAAACTAAAGCCTATTTCTGCTTAGTTTCACTAAGAAGTGGCTTCTTTATGACCACACAGCTGTTTAGTCCCAAGCCTGAGAACTTGCATGAAATGCATGTGGACATGCTCGTACTTTCACTATTAAACATGCCTCATTTACTGTAGATTGTTTGTCAATACAGCCTTACCCAGCGTTTAAATGATCACCACCGTTCTTTCAAAAAGTTGACAGTTCAGTATTTCTACATTTTAATAATGTGTCTTAACCTAATTCCGGTCATTTCAGCAATCTCCTCAGTTGTTCGCTTTGCTCGATGCAGGCCAATCGTTATACCCTTCTGTAGCATGCTAACATCTTTTCCACAACCATGGGAAACGCCTTCAACGTGGCCGTTTAAGTAAGGACAAACTAGTCCCTGCAGCAGTTAGGGTTAAAAGAATTACTGCCAGCTGAAACCCATTCATCACTGCAGTAATTATCAAGTCAGAGGTTCTTAAGTATTTGCTTATTTAAATCCAGATGCTGATTTCTTTTTTTTTTTTTCCAGTCAGTGTAATTTAGTTTCTCCTTTAAAGGCATTTCAGAAAACTAATGGCCTAATCCACCTTTTGTACGTTCATTACACTCAAAAAAAAAAAGTCACTACTGATGATTTGTTACAGCAAAACTGATTGGAGAAATATCAGGCCAAATGTCCATCAGATCTAGGCTGGGTTTCGATCTATATGGTCACCTGTCTTACCTGTCACTTTGTAAATCATTCTTTTCTTATAGTCTGCACTAGTAAGAGTTCATCCCCAGTCATGTGGCTTCATATTATTCTCTGTGCTTTTCTTAGGTTATGTTATCATGTTTGGTTTAAATACAGTGGTACCCCGCCTCACGCATTTTTGCCTTAAGAACAGAAATATTGCAAGGAATTTGTCTCGGTATACAAAGCATTTTCGGCATACGAGAAAGCCAATGCCAAGAGGAATCATAAATTAAGTTTAAGTGATGTTTAATGTCTGTTTACGTGCCTAAATGTTTTGATTGCTTTTATGTGCAAAAATATGATTATAGTGTTGGAAATCGAAAAATATTGGAAATATTTTTTGGGTGGCTGGAACGAATGATCTTCATTTACATAACTTTCTATGGGAAAATGTGTTTCGCAATACGAATTCTCACCTTAAAAGCTCGTCTCCATAAAGAATTTAATTTGTATGCCGAGGTACCACTCACTCATCGCCTGTACCGTATACGCCTATACCACTTTGTTCGGAGACTTGGGGCACGAGGCGGAGTACACCGTTAATGAGGTGCCAATCCATCCATCATGCACATTCACATTACGGGCAATTTAGGTACACCAATTAGCCTAATCTGCTTTTTTTTTTGGACTGTGGAAAGAAACCCACCAAGAATGGGGAGAACATGCAAGCTCCATGCACACAGGAGGCGCAGATCCTGGAAGGTCAAGGCGACAGTGCTAACCACTAAACCATCGTGCCACCCAGTGGTACACTGTAATTGGATACTTGTAGGAAACAAATGTACCGACGTGACACGAAACCTTATATTCGTGTGTATCTTTAAAAGACCTGGGAGCCGTTGATGGCCTCCATCTGAGTGAACAAGACGAAACATTTGACCGATAATAATGACATACAAGTCTCTAAACACACAATATCACATTTTGTGTTTTTCAGTGGTCCCTGTTTTGGCCACAGCAAATCCCTTATGACACTTTGGGCCCACTCGGTGCACTCACAAAATATCTGGTCAAAGAATATCACGGTTTCATGTACAAGGGGTGAGTCTCGCTCCTCTACACATGCATTTTTATTTATTTTATTTTTTACATATATCGGCCCCTCTGCCTATGAAAACTGTGATTTATGTGTGTGCATGGTTGGGTGTTTTAGATGGTGGCTTGCTTGGGCAGTGCATCTGTTTGAAGCTCTTGTGGCGCTGAAAGTATGCAGGTAAGCAGCTGCATTAAGCAGTAATTAACAATAAGGTGGTGTGATTAAGCAAATTGTTTTTATTACACTTATACTTCTGTTAATTGTTACCGTAGTAATCATAATGTTCTATATTAAGCACAATAATAGAAACTGTAATTCCTTTGCAACATCAGACCAATCAGAATCACAATTTCAGCAATGCTGTGATATGTTTTTAACAGATATTATTCTGAGTAAATGGATATAAAGAGGGATATGCATGCACTGATTTAATTTTTTCCCTAAACATGCAAACAAAAAAACATGCAGATGGTGATAAAGATGATACTTTTAGGTCATTTTTTAAATAAAAGTGTTATGAAAGGTTTGTATAAATATGAATAGTGTTTCATGAATCCTGTTACCAGAACGCACATTCCCGCAATCATTATTAATGTATTTACAACCTCCACAACACCCCACTTGCCAGACCTGGATGCAGTTGTCCAATCAACCAATAAAATGGAAGCAGCATAACGCATAAAATAATTCAGATACAGTTTAAGAGCATATGAAACGTGAATGGAGAAAATGTAATCTTAGTGACCTTGTAACCAGTAATTGTGTTACAGTCTCAGACCGGCTGAATGGTTTGGAATGAATCTGGGATTTTTACGCCATAATAGTCTCTGGCTTGTCAGTCAAGAACAGAAATCTAAGTCAACACTGGGTAGAAGCTCCTAAAAACCATATATTTTATTTAAAAAAAGAATTTAAAAAGACCAAAAGACCTTGCCAAAGCGTCCATGGCGCCACCCATAGCTTTTCTGAAGAGTCTTTGAAGCATATGGGAGAAGCGTCTGGCTGTTGGTTGGAACACACCTGCTTAGCTCTGTTACCCCAACCTAGCTAGCTGAGTTGCTACGACAGCTAATGTTATTTATATGTTAACATTACTTTGCATCTGATTGAACTCCATCTATGCAACTCCATATACACAGTGGATACATACACTTGCAAGTACCTACATTTGCCAGTAAGCTAAACTACAGTGATTCAAGTTAGCTTTTTAGCTAAAATGATGCATTGCATACAACCAGCAGTTTTACTAGTATGCGCGTGTTCAGAGGTGTGTGTGTGATTGTGTGTGTGTGTCCTGCGATGGATTGGCACCCTGTCCAGGTGTACCCCATCTCATGCCCAAAGGTCTCCTGAATAGGCTCCATGCCCCCTGTGACCCTGTACAAGATAAGCGGTATAGAAGATGAATGAATGAATGTGGTTGTCCCTTGATAAAACCTAGACAGCAATCGAATAAAAAAAATCTTGATTGAGTTATAATAACCCTACAGCTAGTTCAGAACCAGCTTGAACCAGTCTCTTCTGACCCCTCCATTCAAAAAAGCATTTCTGCCTGCAGGACCACAGCTTACTGGGTGCTTTTTTTGTGCTATTCTGTGTGACTGTTGTGCATGAAAATCCCAGGAGATCAGCAGATTTCTGAAATGCTCAAACCAGCCCCTGTGGCACCAACATGCCATGCCACAGAGATCACATCTTTCCCATCCTGATGTTTGAAATGAACATTAACTGAAGCTCTTTCCTGTATCTGTATAATTTTATGCATTGTGTTGCTGCCGCATGAAAAATTAAACCATTTAAAAATTATATAAATAAAAATATTACAAAAAAAATTATAATAATGTGCATGTGTAAATAATGTGTATGCTAGGTAAAATCTTCTAACGCTATAAAATGAAAAAAAGTTTTAACAAGGTTTTTTTTTTTTTTACCCTTGCCTAACACATGGGGGCAGTAGAGTGCCACATTATTTTCTCTTGTCACGGCACATGTACATCACTGTAACTCAGTACGCTGTAATTGTTGTTTGTGTGTCTCTCATTCTTTGCAGCGATAAAAGCATCGACAGTCCATCAACTCGCCTCCTGTGGTTTGTTCAGACGTTATTGTTTGGCTTTGCATCTCTGGGGTTGCTCCTCAAATACAAACCAGACGGCCGTTCCAAACGACACTGAGTATCTGTAGATGTGCACTCTTCTACTTTCGAATGGATGAATCAAGATCATCAAGAGCATGCAATCAGATACTAATATGGGCACCACAGAAACTCTGACAGCATAATTCCTTACATTGATCGTTTTTTTTTTTTTTTTAATGAAAGACTTTACCGTAGATGCTCTTCAAAGTTAGAGACCTAATTTCAAAGCAAAGATAATATGTGCCTTTCATTCATAACCAGCATGTAGGGATTAATCATTTTTTTGATCGGTGCACGTTACTATGCGTGTCGCAAATGCAAATCATCTGGTTAAACCTGTTTTAAATTTTGATTTTAGGACCTGTTTTCCTCACAGAGTTTAAAATCTCATCGGGTGGGAGTTCCATCATTTTAGTTTGGCAGTTAGCAATTTCACAGACACATGATTCACAGGCTATAAACTATGCCTTCACCCACACAGATTATTGGAGCTGTCACAGATTAGAGAACGGGCCACCTGAATGGAAAATTGGCATGTCAAACTTTGGGATAAAACTGGAAAAGATTTGTAGGATGTTGTTTTCAAATTGAACTGAGCACAACTGCTTTGCAATCTAGAAATGTTGTTCGTAGTTCTCAGACAAGTTGAACACAATGCCAGTCAGCCATATTGACATGACCGGGTTATCTGATTTGATATGATTTTTAACTCTTCACTGCAAAACAACTATATATACACTGGTGATTACCAGTGTATTTATTCCTTTGTAAGACCTGCGGTCAATATTAACACAAGCACTCGCACACACTACAGGAAATTTGAGAAATGCCAATTAGTCTATTTTGCATGTCCTTGGACTATGGGAGGAAAACCAGAGTACCCGGAAGAAACCCACCAAGCAAACTCCATACACACAGACCCCAAGGTGAGAATTGATCCCAAACCCTGGAGGCGCAAGGCGACTGTGCTAACCACTAAGCCACCGTGCCGCAATTAGTATTAAAGTCCAATTTCTTGAAGTACGTTCTTCAGGTTTCCTTTTGATAAGACCTCCTCGTGCTTACCGCGCGATTTAGGTCAGCTTCCCACACAAAGTCCGATATTTAAGCGGCTGAAGCTGGTCTGAACCTGACTGCTTTTCAAAATGCCCTCGATTGCTCATACAAACTGAATTTGTGTCACACTGGGAATGAATCCTTTCACAGATGCTTGTTTGGTGGACACTAAACCAAACAAAAGACTTGTATGCAAACTACCTGGTGCATTTTTCACATTAGATTTCCTGCAGAACCTGAGTCACGTAGTCCAGCTCTATATCGCAGCAGGGCACACGTCTGACATCCGCTATCAATCACAGCACAGTGACTGGAGCGAGACATCGTTATAGGTTTCACTGATGTGTGATACACAGCATTCCCTAAACTGAAAAAGGATTTCAATTATTCAGTAGTTTTATATGAAGAATGAAAGAAATGAATGAATTAAATGAGTTTTTATTTTCCTTTTAATTTGCTGTAAGTTATATACAGGTTGTTTAGTAATATAATAACTGTGCTAATTATTATGCAGATGGTGTGGTGGTGAGACTTTTTAATAAAGCACTAATTTAACAAGTAGTCTTGTCGTTTTAATATTTTGGGACCATAAACTGAAAGTACACTGTCGCATGTATCACGTGTGTGTGTGTGTGTGTGTGTGTGTGTGTGTGGTCTGTACTGTGTGTATATACACACACACTGTGTGTGTGTGTGTATATATATATATATATATATATATATATATATATATATATGTGTGTGTGTGTGTGTGTGTGTGTGTGTGTGTATATATATATATATATGTATATATATATATATATGTATATATATATATATATATATATATACACACATATACACATATAAACATATATACTGTATTATAGCAACACTTATAGCAAACATAACAATGCAGATCGCGCATCTTACTGTATCTTTCACTTCATCCTCTGTCCAGAGACAATTGTTCTCCATTTTGATCTCCATGTCTTCCATCATCGTATCACTTGTTTTTCAACCACAGATCCATGTACATACCATGTTATCGTATAGAATTGAACTGCCGTGTCATGTTACGTGTGACATAATGGACAGTCGAAATCTAATCCGCACTCCTAAGACATATCTTTTAGGAATCTGGTTTTGAACCTTTTGGAAATTTTCAAATCAATTCAGTGTTTTTTTGTTTGTTTGTTTGTTTTTGTTTGTTTGTTTTTTGTTTTACTGTTCAGACTACACGAAAGGAACCTGATTCCAATTTGGATCAGTCTGAACAAGGCCATATATTCTTGGAGCTGTTTTAGACATCTTTCGGCTGACTGAGTGTTTTTATCAGTGCATTTGTTAAACTGGTTCCCCACCCCAATATTCAATATTGGCTAAACCTCAGCCACAACAACACCTCATTTGATTTCACCAGACCTGCACACATATCTGGTAGCACTGGCATGGGACATAAATCATGGCCTATTTTCCTAGCATATACTGTAAACGGTTCTCTTTATAAAATGAAAGTTTACCTCTAGTACCATTTCACTTTTTTTGTTTTGCAATTTACCCCTCAGTAAAATATATTTATCTATTCATAAAAAAATGTAATGTAGATGGCAGAACCATTTTTGAAACATTTAGAGGTTTGGCATTTGCTGTTACCTTAAAGCCCTATCTACTGATTTAGATCAATCACTAAGCACAACTTTTCTCCTTTTTTCAGCACAATTGAAAGCTTACCTCATTCCTCAACCTCGCTCCATCAACCTACTTTAACAGTAATGAATTTAAGAAGCATTTGTTGGGGTTATTGCCAAGCATCGTTTAGATTCTTTTTTTTTTTTTTGACGTCAGTTGGTATTTCACAAGACAAAAGCAAATGACCTTTAAGAGAATTGCACAAATGCATCAATGTTTTTGTGCACTTTCTTAACCAACACAGCTTAACCCAGCACATTTGCATTGCATATGAAGACAAAGACTACAGGACTATGGTAACCAGTCTATCCTCTATTTTGTCTCGTCTCATATCCTGCACTTAGTTGTGGGACTAAGGGACAGAATGACCTTAGCTAATGGACTTAAACGATTAGACTGCACTAATCACCCATCTCTCCAAGCACTCTCTCCAGGATTTATTTAAGAGTGTGCTGTCTGCTCTGCACCACTTTCTTTCCCTTATCCATCTTTCCACGCGTCTCCCTCTGCAGCAGATCTTAACATGGACCATTTATTTGTGTGATGTGGCTGAGAGCTAATGTTCACACACCAGGAGTGGAGCCAAACTGTGTTTAACAGTTCAAGTGATGGATGGAAGAACTAATGACAGCTGATGCAGGTTGGCGGTGTGTCATTCACTCTGCATATCACACAGTATTAAAAGGTCATCATGGAGTGAGTTATAGTCATAAGCCTTATTAATAAGGATGAAATACACAGTCGGCTAGGAGACAACAATATATATATTCTCTTTCTCTGTCCCATTTCTCATGCTCATATATATATATAATGTATGTACTGTATATACACTTACTGTCCACTTTATTAGGAACATTGTTGTAACTATAGAGTGCAATATTCAAACATCTGACAACATGCCATTAACAAAATGAGAGAGCAATAATTTTCTTGTGATATTTGATAAAAACGTTGACCAAAGCTCTTGATCTGTATCTGCATGATTTCTTTTTGTTTTGCATTTTAGTTCTGCCATAGGATTGCCTGAATAGATAACGATACATATAAATATGAATGTGCTCCTGTGTGTGTTCCTAATAAAGTGGCAAGTGAGTGTATATTATGACTAAATATCTGCAGATAAAGAAGTGTCATTAATGCATTGTAATATAACTATGCATGGGTTTTAATGATTGTTAAACCACACAGCTGGGTAGGACAGGTTTTACAGACATGTCTTTACATCAAAACTGCCTATACATTTTTTTAAACATATAATCTACTTCAATATCTTACACATAACTAAAAATATGTCTGCATAAAGTTCACATTAAAACTAACTCTATTAGTGGCTATGAATGTACTGTACATGATATTTGTGTGTGTTTATGTGCATTCACGTACATCTTTGTTATGTCTTGGTTATGTTTGTGTTTTGTCTATAACGGTGTGTATTGTTATTCTGTAAAAACTATCATAAATGTGTGAGAGGTCATGTATGCATGATCAGCGGTCATTATGACAGATTCATTGATCCAGCCAGCGTAGTGTAGGGTAGAGATCAGACAGCGTCCTGCGTAGATGGCTGTTCTGACTCTTATCCCTCAGCTCCACAACACACTCCACCTGTTCAAACACACAGCACAGCCTTGCCATAAAACAACAACAACAACAACAAAAAAAAACTTTCCAGGAATGAGCTAAACTATGTTAATAGAATGTGACTGTTCTATTTAGTCCTGTGGAGTGACTGAGTGCTTAAGCACATACAAGTGACGTCTTTAAGCCTCTGTTATGCAATGCAGACGGGAAACGAAGGCAGGGATAGACTGCTGAGACAGGAAATGATTTCTTACCTGTACTTTGAAGAGATCTAACCGATCACTGTACCTCCGGTGGCAAATATCCAACAGCCTGGTGAAAAACATGAGCAGTGACAGATGAAAAAATACCTAGGCAGTGTGGAAGAGGACTAATCAAAAGCCGCCTCATATTCAATGCAGCATTTGTGTTGGATTTTCTTTTTGTCCCAGTGACAAAGCTGTAACATATTTAAGACAATTCATTCAAGAAACGACTTATCTGTATTTAAACTACGACTGATGATCCTACTTCAGACATCAGCCAGACGGTTAATTTACCCTAATGACTCAAGCTTTGTGAAAACCTGACCATCATACCACTATGCCATATAGGATGTCCTTGTATGCTGTAGCATTACTACAGTAATTTCCCTTTGCTGAAACTTGGAGATACAAACCTATTCCAGCGAGACAATGACCCAGTGCACAAAGACATCATTTGCCAAGGATGTATTGAAAGAACTCAAGTGTCCTGTACATGAGCCCTGACCCCGGCCCCACTAAACACCTTTGGGATGAACTTGAATACTTAATTCACTCCAGACCTCCTCGCCCAACAACAGTGCCTGACCTCACTAATGCTCTTTAGGATATTATAAACAGAAGAAAAAGGGGGTAAATCTGCAAGGGGATGTTCACGAAGCACATACAAGTGTTACTGTCAGCTGTCCACCATATAGTGTATTTGATGGCAACACAGACATGGCGCATGAGGCAGGGTACACCCTGGACAGGGTGCCAATCCATCTCAGGTCACACATACACACACCTACTATGGGCAATTTGTGAATGCCAATTAGCCTAATCTGCATGTCTTTGGACTGTGGGAGGAAACCCACCAAGCACAGGGAGAACATGCACACAGAGGCGATAATCAAACCTGGCTGGGAATTGTACCCGGACCCTGAAGGTGCAAGGCGACAGTGCTAACCATTAAGCCACCGTGACGCCGGAAATATTGAGGTGGTTAGCACTGTCACCTTGCACCTCCAGCGTCTGGGTTTGATTCCCTTCTTGGGGTCTATGTGTATGGAGATTGCATATTCTTCCCGTGCTTGGTGGGTTTCCTCCAGGCACTATGATTTCCTCCCACAGTCCAGAAACATGCAGATTAGACTAATTGGCATTGCCCGTAATGTGTGAATGCACTGGTAAAATTTGACTACCACGGTTCCTCCACAGTCACTAGCTGGACTACAGAGGTTTCTAGATGGATGGAGTGTATTTGATAGAAGAAGAGCTTTAAAGTCATAGAGACTTAAATAATATGAATCATGAGGCCAAGAAGCATATCTAGTTTATGTTGATTTTTATTAACTACAGTGTTGAACATATTTTTTTACGGAAATGCCATGAGTAATTGGAAATCTTAAGGTCTACACTGTTTAATCCTGTGTACAGGTTTGCAGGGGGTCTGGAGCCTATCCCAGGAGACGTAGGGTATGAAGCAGGGTACACCCTGGACAGGGTGCCAATCCATCACAGGGCACACTTACACACACCTATAGTACTATGGGCAGTTTGTGAATGCCAATTAATCTAATCTGCATGTCTTTGGACTATGGGAGGAAACCGGAGAACCTAGAGGAAACCCACCAAGCACAGGGAAAACATGCACACAGAACTCCCTGCACACAGAGGCGATAATCGAACCTGGCTGGGAATTGAACCCGGACCCCTGAAGGTGCAAGGCGACAGTGCTAACTATTAAGCCACCGTGACACCGGAAATATGAAGGTATTTCTCCATAACTCATTTATGATTGTGATGTTCACCGCACACTGCTGCAAATCTCTATTTCTTGTGAAAAGAATTCATTGCAAATGAAATTTTATTGCATCTTATGGCTGCATAACTATAATTAAAAGAAGGCTGAATACAAAGCCCCTCCTGACCTGACATCTTCCCGAGCCAGTATGTTCAGCAGTTTAGCCATCTCTCCTGGCCCAACTCCCAGCTGAACACTGATGCGGCTCACGCGGTCATCCAGTACCAGAGCTCTGTCTACACACTCCCTCACCATGTCCAGCTCCATGTTAGCACTGGCAACTACCAATGCTACTCTGTACGGGTACACACACACACACACACACACACACACACACACACACACACACACACACACACACACACACACACACACACACACACACACAGAGACAGAAATAGATCTGATAAATATTTCTCTATATAGTACATTCAACTTGATCAACAGTTAACTAGAAACAAGATAGTCCTGGATCATGGATTATATTATTGTTCTGGAACTAGTCAATTGGAATCTTGTTTTTTAAAATTGGCTTGTAATTCTAACTAATGGTTTATCCGAGCTAAAAAAAAATAATAATAAAAAATAAATCCTTCTTTATAGTATTTCAATGGCACTTCAGAACTACACTTTATTGCTATGATATGGCTTATAATAGCACTGTAGTGTAGTGTAGTGTAGCAAAACGTAATTGTCATGACAGCATTATCACCAAAGTGTCGACCCTATTCAGGATTACTCTTGCTAAGTGCCCATGAAATGATTAGTAGTTCAGCTCACCTTTTACCCTTTAGCTCTGGAAGTTGACCCGCCAAGATGGCTGCCAGTCCCATGGCTCCCTCAGTATCTACGGTGGTGTGCTCATACTCTTGAAACCTCAGCATGGCCATCAAATTGTCTTTCTCTCTGTATGGTAAGAATAATAAATTATGATTAACAGGATTGCCCTGCGATGGACTGGCATCCCGTACAGGGTGGACCTCACCTCGTGCCCTAAGTCTCATGGGGATGGGCTTGACGATGAGTGAGTGAGAGATCAAAGGGCTTTGGCTTTTATTTATGATACTGAAATTGTGCTCCAGCCTTTAAATCGAACCTGGACAGCATTTGGACAGAATCTGAATCACTTTAGTAAATGTTTCCTGTATATTAGCAACTCACTATGAATGCTAGCAATGTTAATTAGTTATATTGAGATTTTGAATAAGCAAGCTAGTATGTTCATTGAACAGAATGTCTTTTGAAAGTTATGGGGTTAGGAACTTTAAGTTTCTAGAACGTTCAGGCTGTCAATATTTCTTGATGTTGCACATACATGCTTGTGTCATGGTGCTTCATATTGTAGCTACAGAAACGTTAAAAACGAATGTTTTCTATTAGGGCTTCATCTAACTGGGAACGTTTGGCCTCATTATGCAATTTTATATTAAAGCAATGTGTGAATGTTTTGATTGGTCAAACAGACTGAAATATACACACATGCACATGTTAACACGGCTGGTTGATGCCAATCAGTCGTAAAGTACCAGTGCATTCACAGTACAGCTGATTTGTATTTAGCGATCGCCACAAAACTCCATAAAACTTTCAGAGTACCATAATTGATATTCACTGTTCTCTTTTTAAACAATTAAAAAAAAAAAAGTAGACATTATGGGTCTCCGAGTGGCGCAGTGGTAACGTGCTCGTCGTATCATCCAGAGATCGCTAGTTCGAATCCCGGGTGATGCTGTAACCTCTCGCAGCCGGAGGTCTAGAGAGAGCTGATTGGCCGAGCTCTCTCAGAGGGGAGGGATGAGAGGTACTTAGTGCTCCCACATTAATCACGGCTCTACAGCCAATCAGGGGCATCTGTGAGCTCACGCAAGCGGAAGGGGCGGATAGCGCTGTCCTCCGAGTGTGTTACGACGCTCCCAACGGTGCGCGAGCGAGCAGTTCGAAAAAATGCGGTCGTCACGTGGTTCGAAGGAAACACATGATAGTCTTCGGCTCTCCCGACTGAGTGGTAGTAGTAGCCTTAATGTGGGAGCCCCCTAGTGACGGGGAGGAATTGGACACGACTAAATAAGGGATTAAATCGAGGGGGAAAAAAAAATGTAGCCATTATACCGAACAGAGATCATCTTATCCACCGTTTTCTTGGCCATCTGAAAAGTGCGTGTTCCCAGCGAGTGCTGCATTAGATCTGAGAAATAAAGCAAGAACTCCAGTAAAAGCCATGTCTGATTCTGGAACCAGCCCATAATAAATAGATAGATGAAAAAGGAAAGAGGGAAAGTAGATAAAGGGATAAAATATTTTGTGCTAGTGAGAGACAGATTTTTTTCATCAATAGGCAAGCAAACACATTTACCTCGGTAGAGCTTTTTATTCATGGCGTGGGGGAAATCAGTGACGAGAGAATCCATTTTGAGCGACTGTTGCAGAAGTGGAAACTCCTCTGGCTCAATCCCCTGTCGGGAAAGGAAAAAAAGATCTTGGATAAGTGATAATTCATTGGTGATAATGGCCCCTGCATTTTCCTTTGGGCTCTTTTCTATATGGTTAATGCCTCGTCATTGATCGTTAAGTATAACCATCATTATACATCATCCATATATCATATTTGAACACACTTTACCAGATGTATTACATAACCTTTTAGAGATGCATTATCGTCTGACATTTTGAAACGTCTATATGATCTATTAAAGTTATACATTTGCCACATTTTCCCTGACGTTCTTCATTCAGCAAGCAATTAATGAAATGCCACCTACATACGGTGCTCCTTTAGTGCTCACCTCTTTGACCATAAACCATATGTAATCTCACAATCCTTGGTAACACATACTAATTAGCCTTATAAGACAGAAATTGCCCACATGTGCATAGTGGTTGGAAACGTGTTCATACATACTATGATTGAGATGCGATGGTTTAGGTGTTTAATAGCAGCAGCAATCCCAACCAGCTCTCCGCTCAGTCCCCCAGCAGGCACGATGACTGCATCCAGTTTGGGCACTTGCTCATGGAGCTCAATGCCTACTGTACCCAAACCTGCCAGGTACACTACACGGTCATCCCTGCAAGGTGGAGAGGGAGACAGATGGGTTGGGTATGTGGATAAACCTATGCTTGCCTGAACAACCCAAAAAAAATCTAAGCCAAATTACTCACTAAGTAAATCCTGCACTCTTTGCAATGCCTTGATTTATTGAACTTCCCATACAACTAATTGAAGCTGCTGCCATCATAATGATCACTTATAAGAACAGATTGATGAAGGGGAAAAAAGTGGTGTGGCACTCACTCCTCTAGGTAGAGGTAGTCGTTCTCCTTGGCCAGATGGTGAGCATGGTTTTGTGAGTCCTGTGCCGTGCTGCCATAGGAAATGACCATGGCACCATAGTCCCGGTACATGCGCAGCCGTGGTGGGGAAGTGTAAGCAGGCATTATGACAAAGACAGGGATTCTCAGCCCCACTGCATGGTAAGCCACTGCCATGGAGAAGTTACAGTCTGTGGCCACTATGACACCTTTCTTCTGCTGGTCCTGCAAATATGGGCAAAATATTACATTTTTAAAATTAATTTATTGATATTGCTTAATTTAAGCAAAAGCACTAAGAATAAACCTGGTTTGTTTAAACTTAAGCCAAAATACCAATGAGCACAGGGTCGCTGAAGGTCTGGAGCCTATCCCAGTGGACTCGTGGTATTAAGTAGGGTGCACTCTGGAAAGGGTGTCATTTCATTGCAGAGCACACAAGCTCACATACTTGGAAGAGTCAATTAACCTAATCTGCATGTCTTTGGACTTTGGGAGGAACCTCGTGATCATGCAAACTCTTCAGGAAGAACATCTGAACTCTACTCAGGGTTGCAGTGCATTCAGAGTCTATGACTGCTGGGAGGCAGGAATACCTTCTATATGGGACAAACATCACTTAAAGAAACTACAGTACTGTGTAGCAGGCAATGAGGTGATTACTGAGGTGAAACTTTTCCTCAAGAGCCAAAAACAAGGCTTCTTCAAAGATGGTTTCATCGTTCAGCTCATTCATCGTTTGGAGAAGTGTTTCGCCTTAGGTGGAGGATACAGTATGTACAGTAGCTCATGACCAATGTTCATTTCTTCACTACATTATTTTTTCTTTGCAATAATAAGAATTTAAGGACGCAACGAAACACCTGAAACATAATACAATATCTTATGTAATAAACCAACAAACATAATATTGTACATTTCCCACCAATCTAACCAATTTCTGCAAATATACAGTACAGTATTATCAAATGCTGTTACATTTCTGCGAAATTATTATTATTATTATTATTATTATTATTATTATTATTATTATTATTATGTTTTTGGCATTATTCCATTAAATGTTGCAGATTTGCTTTCATTTTGTGGTTTACTACAGTACATTTGTACCTTTGCTCTGGCGGGTGTTGCACACACCCATACACACCTGGGGCAATTTAAGCATCACAAATCTATTTACCTGAATGTTATTTGGGCAGCTGGGAAAATCTGGTGAACCCAAAGGACATGGACATGGAAACAATGAAAACATGCGAAACTCCACAGAGACAGTAAGGTGAGCTCAGGATCTTACCAGGGTCCCTCGGTTGTCCTTTAAAGGTTGTTTATTCTCCACTTGCTTTTCTTACCTAATTCGCTTAAACTGACACACAATTCATCTACAAATCATTAAAAAAAAAAAAAAAAATAATAATAATAATAATAAAGTGATGCAAATTTTTTTTACCTGTTTTAGGGAGGAGAGCAGATACAGAACTCCTCTCTCCTTCACTGAACCCGTGTAGTGGAGGTACTCTTTCTTCAGGAAAATCTCCATACCATATAATTTTGATAATCTGGAGTACTAAAAAGCAAAAAATGTGGAGAAGTTTCATAGTTAATTTTTCTGCTTTTTTGTTTGTTTGTTTTGTTTAAATCTAAGCTAAAACATTTTAGATCTTTTAAACTTCTCTACTTCTCTTTGAAATGTTTCACAACCGAAAATATTTCTCAGGAAACTGTCCTGCATTTATGTTTTACTGTTTATAGAATATAGTTTGGATGAAGATGTCAGACTGACTTTTGTTATTACAGGCTAGAGAATATCTTGTCAAAATATTTATACAGAATGTGGGGGGGGGGGGGTGGTGGGGGGGGGGTGGTGGTTCGGAACTCCTGCTAGAAAGTGACACGCTTAGGTTGACATACTGTGCAGGGGGTCTTCTGAATTCCTGCCTGTTGGATATTTAATACTGCTGCACTGATGTCCTCAAAGCTGAGGTACTCAGCGGGAGGCTTGGGTGCAGGCTTGATGTCGTTGTTGATCTGGATGGAGGGTTTAGGAGGTGCCATCACTTGCATCTCTGGCACTTTGGTCTTGAAGTGTCTCACATCCCCGTTCAAGTATTCCTCAGCGCCAAAGTCTCGGAGACGCTCGGGGCAGATGAGGGTGGGTCGAGGGATAAGGACGCCGTTGCTGATGACGCTATCTTTTTGGCATCGGCCATCACGAGATGAGCATGTCTTTGTGTTGCTGCTTGAACAATGATCATCCCTGAAAACGAAATATGTAGGAAGGTTATTGTTAAGGGTGGAATGTGCCTCCATATATTTCCACATATATAATGTTTTTCTGACATTGTGTGAACTTTCCCATGCATCTATCTCTCCCGTCCCCGTCCCCCCACCCCTTAATTGAGCTTCTTCATTCCTTATATGGCAATACTTCACGTAGCCCATATCTGCAAGGATAGTCATGCAACCTTCTCTTCTTTTGTGTTTCCCAGAACATAACCAGAACCTATTAATGATGGTTAGCTCTTTGATGTAACAGATGTACATGACACATGGCGTTTGGATCAAAAGTTAAACACTCTGCTGTAAATAAACCAAAAGGAACATTCAGAAACTATCATGCATGCTGTGTGTACATGTGTGTGTGTGTGTGTGTGTGTGTGTGTGTGTGTGTGTGTGTGTGTGTGTGTGTGTGTGTGTGTGTTGCTCTCTCAAACAGCTGAAGCCAGCCAGTAAGTATATCACAGCGGGGTGGACGCTTCAAGTAATTCTTCCACCTTTCATAATCGTACCAATGTAAACAATTTACTATAAGTACAATATTAGTGAATACCTTTGGAACTAACTAAGTAGTGACTAACAGCTAAAGAGAGCTATACTTGGGGACAGTCATTTCTAAAACCAGCAAAAGGAAGAGATCATCCTAGGGATGTACTGATTGTGCTTTGCTTATTCTCCTTGCGTTTTCTGAGACGATGCCAGAGATACTGTAGCAACATGTGAGCTGATAACAGATATTGATCTGCTACTGATACACTTAATGTAACCCAAGCTAGTTTTCAAATCTCACAGGCTTAAAGACACTCTGTGTTGACGTTTCATGAGCGTGCCATGTGCAACACAGATGTCATGATTTACGCCATATGAAACATAAACGTGGCACATTCCTGTAGAAAAATAATCAAGTGACCGAGTGATGATCTGATCTAGTATTTCAGGTCCGTATTGGCTTCCACTCATATAAAAGTATATGGTGCATGCAATAGAAGTTAATCCACTTGCTTTATGATAAAACTAAACTAATTTTTTTTTTGTAAAAATGTAGCAATGAAGGCCAAGTGATGCAGAGCAGTGGATGAAATGTGCTGGAATATGGAAAAATAAAAAGGAGGGTCTTATTTTTTTGAATGTTAGGGAAGCACTAGGAGACAACTAAGATATAAGATCTTGGCCAGAGGTTTAGGATTAGTACCTAAGGAATAGTAGTTGCTAATCAAGATGTGAACCTTATTAGATGTCTATATCTGGATGGTGTGTTAATGTCTTTAGATGGATAAATCTTCTACCTAATACATACATATACAGTATATACAGGAGATGAGAGAGGGAATGACTGCAGGATGGGTGTAGCTGAGAGCTCGGTATGATCTCAGGGAACTCAGGAGGAAACGAATGCTGGGTAAGAACTACAGAGTCTGTGAACCTGAATCTTTGAGGTTTGGATGCATTTGAGATTTCGCATTTCCCACCTGTGCCAGAAGGGGTCGTACTCCTCAGTGTCACCGAATCCCCTCCGTGCTGGTGAGTTCTCCCCCACATAGCTAGTGAAGAAAAACTGTGCAGCAAAGTTCATTCTGAGTCTTGAGGTAATGAGTTACAGGTCTATTCTGGACTTTTTCGTCCTGTATGGAGGAACTGCAGAAGCAGTGACAGTGTGCTGGTCTCTTCACCCTGGTGTACTGCATGGCCCTAACTAGCTCTGTAAGACTATTTAAGCAGGGATTACTTCTTACAGACAAATGCCAGCCTCTTCCTGGGCTCTGTGCCTCTGCCGGCCAAGCCTCGGGCTCTATTCCTGTCTCGATCCCGGTTTAAACTGAGCTGTGACGTGAGATGATCAGACACTCTAACTGGATAGACAGAGACTTAATGCTTCAGAAACGGTGTTCTCGGATCTTTAGATCGGGAGGACGGCCAGACTGTCATGAAGAGAGGGCATTGGATTACACCGTGTAACAGAGATGATGCTTTTATTTCCCTTTCTTCTTTCCACTAATCCTGTATCTTGTAGCTGTGTGCATCATTGTGCAGGTTTTCAGATTGTCAAGGCTCAGACAAGACAGGAGCTCAAGGCATTTCATGTTTGACACGGAGAAACTACATCTTTGGAACAAACAATATCATGCAAAAAAAATCCAAAATTGCCAAATTGTCTGAAAGACCTTTTTCAATTTAATTTTCATAGACAATACAAGTGAATGTTTGTTTTTTCTTCTATTCTTAAAAAAATAAATAAATAAATAAATAAATAAAAACATTACACACAACAATCAGGCAATCAGTCCTTGTCAGTGTCATATTCTTACAAATATTTTTCTATATTGCAACCGTTTTCAAAAATGTGTGTTTATTTACCCAGATGAGTCTTAATCTGGTTAATCCGCATACGTTTGCAGAGAGACTCTTCCAGAACAGTGTGTGAAATCCTTAAATATTACACACTATATATTTTTTCCCATGCAAATGTCAATAAAAAAAATTATAAAATCCATCATCATTTAATCCAACATTAATTAACATTCGAAATGAAAATGGAAATGTAATGTTTCTAAATAAATAAGTTAGAATAAACATAGAATCGGCGTTCAAGACAAACCGGGACTTTTGATTTCACAGTTATGAGAGTAAAAACACTAATACACCAAGCCCTCATTTCACTAGTGCTTAGATACCATCAAGGTGGAAATTTCTCAGTATACCAGGGTCATGATTAGACTGCCTGCTTCACCTCTGAAACACTAGCCTCCCAGGAGCTCCTAGAAAGACCCAGACATGGGGAAAGCACTTGGAGCGGGGGGTGGGGGGGGGTGTCAGGACTGCCCGCTGAGTTCCTGTAACGTGCCGGTGACGTTGGTGAATGATTGTGTATATAGTTCTCACAGACAGATGTGTCTTTTGCAAGTTGGAAACAAGTTATCCATTGATTTTCAAGGATTATGTGTCCCACTAACTGAAGGTTCACAGGCTCTGAGAAGCCTCTGGCTTTCACGAACCTTCATGGACCTTGATTTAAAGGTTTGCACCATTCAAATGTTTAACTGCGCTAAGAATCCCATCACCGTACTGTGCTCAGGTTTGTACCTCATTCATGAAAAATTACATCACAAGTCCCAGTTTGACTTGAACGCTCCGGTACCATACAGATTTTAACAGATTTTTGGTTCTGAACAAGGAACAAAATTTCATAGTATTATGTTGTAATATATTGCAGTACAAGCTGAAATAGCTTAAAGGAAGAAATCAAAATCGTCTGTTTAAAACAAAACCAGCATTGTTTCTTTTGACTATTTGGTTAGTGCTTGTTTCACACACATCGCTTGCTTGTTCAGATTTCCTGCAGGCGTTGGCTCGACTTCAGCTGTGTTTCAATTCCGCTGGTGAAAAACAGGCCCACCCCGGCAGCCCACTGTACAACTGTACACCCGGCCCCTTCCCTTGCTTTTCCTTACTCCCCTTACTGTCTCGCCTTACCCTCCTCCAAAAAAGGGAACACTTTTCTCCTGCACTCAGTGTTTTCCTTAGGAAAAGAGGCGAAGAGCAGAGTGAGAAAGGAACAGGGGCTACACTGAGCTACCGACGACGGGCCCTTAAGTTTCTCAGGTAAGTTCTGGCTTTCTCATTTCCGCATACTTTCTTTGGTAGCTTTAGCATGTTTTGGTCATGTATCACTTATAGAAATCATTTTATGAGTGTAACCTGTCTGTCTTCCCCAGCTGGAGTGGGTGCTTACTTAGCGACATGGCCAAGCGGTCCATCTGTGTTGTCCTCCTGCTTCTTCTGATTGGTCACATGTTGGCAGGTAAGAGCCTGACTGGGTGAGTGTGAGAATGGATGAAAGAAGGATGGGGAAAGAGAGATACCTTCATAAATCTATCTATCTATCTATCTA